>ML346245.1:0-44264 GCA_005239505.1 Nicotiana paniculata
ACTATGTATAAATCAGATACAAAATATAAAAAAGACATATTGTATAAAAATTATATTTAAGTTCTATGATATTGTAGTTGTATATAACTGAATAGAAATAATGTATAAAAGTGTAGATAAGTTGTATAATATATAATTAGTTGTATAAAATTTATTTTTACTATGTATAAATCAGATACAAAATATACAAAAGACATATTGTATAAAATTTGTATAAAAATTATATTTAATTGGTATGATATTATAGTTGTATATAACTGAATAGAAATAACGTATGAAAGTGTAGATAAGTTGTAAATAAGTTGTATAATATACAATTAGTTGTATGCAATTTATTTTTACTATGTATAAATCAGATACAAAATATACAAAAGACATATTGTATAGAATTTGTATAAAAATTATATTTAAGTTGTATGATATTGTAGTTGTATATAACTGGGTAAAAATAATGTTTGAAAGTTGTAGATATATTGTATAATATATAATTAATTGTATGAAAGTTATTTTTACTATGTATAAATCAAATATAAAATATACAAAAGACATATTGTATAAAAGTATGCTTAGAGTGTAAGGACTAGTTTGAACCGGTTTGAAATCAAGTGTAAATTGGTGACTAAGCCGGTCTGACACCCGGTCCAAATTTATATTTTACGGTTCAACGACAACCCGACAGAGTAGAGTCACATTATCCTAAGCCTTTCCAAAACCCAAGCAAAGGACAAAGGATAAGGAGTTATTTATAGCATTTGCGCATCCCCTAGTTCACTTCTGTATAGTGCAGTGTGCGGAGGTCATCAACAATGGCTTCTATATTGTCTACTTCCTTGTATCAAGGTACATATTTACTCGTGGAACTTTTTCACTACTAGAAATTCGAAAAAAATCGATCAAGAAAAATCGACCAACTTTGGTCGGTCAAAAACCTGCCAAAAAATTAATCAAAGTTGATCGCTTTTTCAAAATATTTTATTTTTTAATTTTTTTACGAAATCGACCAACTTTGGTCGATTTTTTTTGCGCAAAAATGTGGGAAATAATTTTTGAGTCCCGCAAAATTTATTTTTCAAGAACCCGACCAATTTTGGTCGATTTTTCAATTAACTAAAAATTAATATTAAAAAAATTGACCAAAATTGGTACGTTAATTTGGCCAGTCATTTTAAAAAACCGACCAACTTTAGTCGGTAATTTTATTTTTTAATAAAACCGACCAACTTTGATCAGTTATTTTCGTGCGAAAATACAATTATAGAGTATAAATCAAATAAAAGACAATCTTAAAGCAAAATGCACCAATGGTCTAGTGGTAGAATGGTATCCTGCCACAGTACAGACTCCTGTTCGATTCCCAGATAGTGAACTTTTTGACTACATAATTAAAACACCGACCAACTTTGGTCGTTTTTTTTTGCGCAATATTTTTTTTTTGAATTTAATTGGTTGACCAACGTTGGTCGGTAATTTCCAGCCAACTTTGGTCGGTATTCCTTTCTGACCGTCAAAATACCGTCCACACGTAAATGATCGCATTTTGGTCGGTAATTGGCCATAACCGACCAACTTTGGTCGGTTTTGATTGATTTTTAGCGGATTTCTAGTAGTGTTTGTAGCTTTAGTTGTTCGGTTTTCCTATACCTAAATCTCTAAATATAAGTTCAATTCGGAGAGAAGAGGGGAGAGATGAGAGAAAAAAGGAAAAGGGTGTAACTAAATCCCTCGATTGAAGGCACAAATAATGAATTGGGAGCCTTTTAAGGTGGATTGTATATATTTTTGTAGTTAAGATATGTTTATATCGGGTAAATACCAAAACATGAATATTTTCGTAATAAGGTTTCAAATAGTGTCTAGCAATGAAAAAATCCCTAGTTTTTATAAGAGAAATGTATGTTTTCAGCCGCTCTAAAAAATAATAATTGATCATATACACACACACTTTTTGGCTAGATACAATTAGTTTCGATCGACCGGCCAATTTTATATTTTGCTCTAGTTATAACATGATTTGCGTCTCAGATAGAAACATGGGCTTCTAATTTTTGGTAGTTTTATTGAAGAATTAACTTAAATAGCCGTTCACCCAATCACTTAAACTAAAAATAGTCGATGGATATATAATATATGTATAGTCCATGTATAAATATGTACAATTATGTATAATCCATATATATTATGTATATCGACTAGGAAAAATAAACATTAAATTCGGCTGGCTATTTTTGTAAAGATCCCTTAGAATTATCTGATGGGCTATTGTAGCTGGACAGATTGACTGGAAATCGTTCTTGATCTTTGCATAATCATAAGCCGAGTGTCATGACCCAAAGACTCCCAATACAGCAATATTTGAACCCTTACTTTCCTAATTCGTAGTTCCTCAGACATTACAGATTTAATAAGCACGTAATAGGTTATGGTTAATGGTCAATGTTTCAAACCCTCAATAGATCGATTAGCAAAGCTATCGTGGTATGTAAGCAATTTAATGTCTGTCATGATCTAACTCCTTGCTTTGAGTATTTATACTTTTTCGGTTGATTTGGAACTTTCTATATATTCATATCAAGTATTTTGAAGTTGTATGCGTGTTTGGTTTAAGCATCGAGAAGCTCGAGATGTGTTCGGGACCATTGCATGTAATTAGTGAGCTTAAGGAGCTTCGATTTGAGTAGTTGAGTACCGGTTCATGTTTCGAGACCTTGGATAGGCCCATATGATGTCTTCAAAATTATGTGTATAGTTGGTTTTAGTCCCGAGTGGTTTAGAGGTATTTCGACACTACTGCATGAATTTGAGTTTATACCATGAATCTATCACTAGATGTACCTTAAAAATATGGATTGAAGGTAAAATCAAGTGAAATTTTGAAGAAAACTTAGAATCATCTAAGTGATGATTTAAGCTAGCAAAATGACATCAAATTTGGATTTTGATTACATATATGGATTTTTTTAACTTATGGCTACATAATTCATGAACATTGTTTAGAGTTTTAACCAAGTTGACCGGAACTAATATTTGTGTTGACCAAAAGTTTACTTTGAGTTATAAGCTTCCTAAAATAATGGGAATAGCTCTATTAGACTAATTTGGACCCATTATTAATGAATTTGAATAGATTGAAGCCATTGAAGGTTATTTGAGCAAGGTTTGTATTTTAAGTGAAGGTTCAAGTTGAGATTTGCCATATTTTAGGCAATTGAGACTTTAACTTTTATTTTAATTTATTTGCTTTTCTTTAAAAGCATACTATTTATGTTGCTTATATAAATTTAATAAAAATGTGTCAAAATTACTCCCATCGTGTGCTAAATAGTTTAAAATACCCCCATTTATTTTTTGGTCCAAAATTATCCTTCTCGTTATTTCTACTTTTAAAATTACTCTTCAATTTAACGAAAACAGATGTGGGCTCTACTTTAAATACGTTGTAGCATTTTATTAGGACACGTGGCTTCTAATTTTACTTCATACGTGAGGGTATAATATACCTGCCTTATTATTTCGCCCGCCTTATTTTTTTTCTTTATTTTTTTCTTTCTCTTTTTTCCTTATTACCCAATACACCCACTTCCGCCACCTAACCCCACCCCTCTTCTTCTCCCAGCCTTGAAACGAAAATCAACAAGGATGGCAGCTTCTTTAATTCAGTCCACTCTTCTTCTTCATTATTTTCAGTTCACTTTTCAAGTGATATATTAATCAAAATAGAAAATATCATAGTAGATATCACGATTATCTAAACCACTAAAAATCCTTGCAAAAAAAGAAAAAAAGAAAGAAAAAAAAAAAGAAGGAAAGATTAAAACATTCAAATTCATAGTTAAAATCCTTTTTTTGCACCAATTGAAAGAATTCAAAAAGTCATACAACAAAGAAGAGAATATGTTTACCAATCAATGATGTACAGGGTTTTGAGCACTATTTCAGAATTAGCCAGTTTGAATATCAATTAAAATAGATAGAGGTAAAATGCCTACATGTACGGTGAAAAGAATCGTGTTTATCCAGGAAAAAGTAATCAAATTTCAAACGCCGCCTTCTGGATTCATAAAATCGCTCAATCATTCGTCGAACCATTGATTTTGTGAATCTTCTATAGTATGTTAAAAGGATGGTAGTATGTATTGTGGTTAAGTCAAGTTACAAATTAATAAATGTCAATAGGATATAATAATATATATATATATATATATATATATATATATATATATATATATATATATATATATATATATATATATATATATATATATATATATATATATATTAAGTTTTTAAATTTTAATTGAAATAAAAAAGAAATTTATTTTTTGTTATCATGTTATCCTACTTAATCCGGTTAATGATCATATGCAATCATATTAGTAACTTTTGTTATCTTAATTCAAGTTATTTAAATACTACTTTGTCTTTGGCAAAAAAGAAAAAAAAATCATATAACTATAGAACACTTTTACATTTAAAATCTCATAATTATAGTTCTTTAAAACACTATAATTAGATTTGAATGAAGAAAATTTCTTTTAAAATAAATGTAATATATAAGGTACACGTCTATGTTTATCCAGATAACAAAAAGAAAATTAAAAATTCATATATATATATATATATATATATATATATATATATATATATATATATATATATATATATANTACTCCAAAATCTAAGAAATTATTGGATTTAATTATTATATATTAAAGAAGACATATATCCATATATTCCACTTTTAGATCTAAGTTTTCTACATAATATTGAGTTAAGAACTTGAATATTATCCTTATGGAACCCGATGGTTTCTTGAGCCAAGAACAAGAAGCATTAAAATTTCATTGTCAATTTTGTTATAATTACTTGCAGATCTGAGACATGTCTTTCTTCCACCCTTTCTCATCCCCTTCGAAATTTTTTTTTCCTCTCCAACTTCTTCATCTTCCTCATCATCATCTTCTTGCACTCCCAAACTCAAAGAAGAAATTAATTTTTCTGATTTGCAGCAATCAATTGATGACTGGAAGATCCCTAAACATTCACAATCCACAATTTACAAGTCCTCACGCTGGCCCTTATCTAGTGATTACCATATTTCTACGATTGAACAAACCATTCCTCTTGAATCAGATCATGAGGAAATCAAATTTTTAAACCCCAAGTCTATCGAAAAATATAGGCAAAAATTTAATTATCTCCATTTTGTTTAGTGCAGATTACAACTAGACCTCTGTCTAGAGAAGGTCTAGACACATCTTTACTCCTCTGTCTTAGAGATTCTAGATTTTTAGGCTTCAATGATTCCCTCATAGGAATGGTTGAAACCAGTCTCTGTAGTGGACCAATTTACTTTGATTGTTTTCCTAATTTTACAGTATCTCTTAGAGATAGAAATATCTTGGATCTTTTAACTCTTAATGTTAAAACCGCTAATTATAAAATCAAAACTAGATCTTCACCGGTAGCAATTATTTATAGAATACAGTATAAGGTCATGAGTTCTGCCTTTAATACTGGAGCCATGAAAACCCTCCATAAAGGGGAAACTGTCCTTTTCAAAACAGATCTACAAAGATCTCATCTGTCAATACTAAAACTCATTTTTTGGAGCAATGTTTCTGTACCACAAAACTGGTTACTACAGGATGCTACTCAAGCTGAGAAACCGGAAAATACTACGGCCTCTCAGATCCAACAATATTCTATCGGATTTGTAGCCATCTCCTTCCAAAGGTCACTTAGCCAAAAAATCTCTGTCTCTCCTCTTCGGTACAGTCTGAAATTCAGTCAGGAAGAGACTCAATATCTTCCTTTCCTTCTAAAATCGAAATGGTTAATTTTGACTCTAAGATCTCACACGCTAAATAGTACAGTAGAAACATCCCCTCCAACCGAAGTTAATTATGAACAACCTCAAACTCCCATTTACTCATCTTTAGGCGTTGAATTAGGTATTTTGAGAAAAGATTTTAAAATTGATAAAGAAAGACTTCGAGGAAATATCAATTCACAAGAAAATATTTTCAAAAGAACTTGATTTTTCCAAAATTTTCAAGGAGACAAAAGAAAAAATCTCCAAAGTATTTACTATGAGTCTTTAAACTCCATAGAAGAACAAATAAATTTCTTTGAATGGTTTGGAATAAAATCTGATACATAATCAACACATCCTAAAAATCTTTGGAGCTGGGTTTTATCTAGAATTTAGTCAGAAAATTTGTCAGCAAATTATATGGATCTTTGAATGGGGACAATGGCTCCCTGCTAGATATTATGCCCAAGAAATCGGATGTTGATTTGAAAAAGACTATATTTAGTTTTTGATAAAACTAATCCATTTTATTTGGTAATATTAAAGAAAACCTTTAGATGTTTAAAATGTTGATATATACTAGTAGAAAATACTAAAACATCATCAATATAAACAATAATAAATTGTGAAAAAGGATTAACAATATCATTCATTATTCTTTGAAATTCGGAAGGAGCATTTTTTAAACCAAATGGAAATACATTCCATTCCATTCGTATTGTCCAAATGGCACTATAAAAGCAATTTTATATCTTTCCTTGTGATCTATTTGAATTTGCCAAAATCTTGATTTAGATCGAATTTTGAAAAGATAGTTGCAGTATAAAGCCGTTGAAGTAAATCCTTCTTGTTTGGAATAGGGTATCTAATCCAGCGAAGTGCTTTGTTTAAATCTAATAATTTAAAGGTTTATAATTGATGACTAATGGAGGGACACCTCGTTCAATTTTGGAGTTTTTACTGACATAAAAGACAACACAACTCGAAGGAGACTTGCTTGGAGAGATGATGTGTTTTTCAAGAAGATAATTGATTTCTTTTTTATAATGAATTGTTAGCTCGTGATTCATCTGGATAGGACGAGCCTTTGAGGGGATGGTATTTTCATCAAAGTCAGGTTCGTAAGGGAGCCTAACAATGTGTTTTTTGCGGTTCCAAAAGGCTGTAGGTAAATCAACACAAAGTTCTCTTTGGATTTTGGTTTCCAAAATTTTTATCTTCTCTTGTAAAGAAGAATCTTGAAGTTGTTGTTGTATCCTTTGAAAAGATACTTCTTCTTTTAAAAAATTGATCTATACTCCTTTACTTTTTATGGTAGGCAAGAGTTTTGTCATTGGCGGTCTATCAAAAGGAAGAAAGGTTCTACTTTCTACACGTTCGATTATAATACATTGTTTTGTTACCATAAAAGGTATGAGTTCCTCGATGAAGTGAGTATCTAATATAAATGATTAGTAATGTCTTTACTAATACAAAAGAATTTGAGGATGATAATGGAGAATTATCTATGGAGGTTCTAACTTCGACATTGGAGAGTTTGAAGCAAATTCCTAGTTTTTTGCCGTTGGCAGCTCTAAGACCTTCTTTGGTTTTTTCAAAGAATTTGGTTGGAATAAGGCCTTCTTGTATGCAGTTGAGATCTGCACCTGTATCAAATAAGATAATAATATCCACATTAAAGGACTTATTGATAATTACGATGACCCTCATATGCCATTTTCTTATGGAAATTCTGGAGAGGTGGTTGATAAAAAATTCTTTTTCAACTGGTTTAGCTTCAGTTAGTTTGGCCTCTTCAGGTTTGGTAGAGACCTGTTGTAGAACAAGACGATCTAATTCTTGTCTAGCCTTAATCTCTCGTATTTCTTCCTTAAGAAATGCTATTTCGGTTTGGAGGTCTTGGATAGTTACTGCTTTAGGATTTTGGGAAGGGAATCTACCAAGGATATTAGTAATATTGTAGGTATTGGCAATTTGAGGATGATTTGAAAAGACATAGGAAGATGTAGAGGGCTTATCTATAGCTTGTTTGAATTGTTCAAGATAGTACTTCTTTTGATCTGAGTCTTGGAGATTGCTTATTATTTCAAGAAGAAGATCTTGTTCCTTGGAGAGAACATTAACTGCAAATTCCTCTTGACTAGATTGGGACGAAGATGATTTGGCGTCATCATCTTCTAGTTGGTTAAATTGTTGTTCAAGTTCATCATCAGCAACATCAGAAATATCACTCTCTTCTAATAAAAGTTGTTCGATTTGGTTAAGGACAGACTCGTCTAAGTCAAGATTTCTAACTTTGTTAGACAACTTGCAGTATTTGGCTATATGACCTGGCTTGCCACATTTGAAACATTTGCCAGAATTGGGAGTTTGGAAGTTTGTTGGTTTATTTTTACTGAGAAATGTTTTGGATTTAGAAGGAAACGGTTTGATTCCCTCCTAGGAATGGTTGAAACCAGTCTTGTAGTGGACAGGAAGCAATAGCAATAAAAATAATTAAATCTGCAGAATAAGAAAAATTAGAGTGCAAATAAAGAAATTTATGGGGCATAGCAAATCATGTAATAAATTGCGATAAAGTAAATTAGGCGGTATAACCGACCATAATGCAGAGTAATGTAAGTGGATTTAGTGAGCAAGAGCAAAGTAAAGTAAAACTTGAATGTTATTGAAAATAAAAAAATTGATAACACAAGTTAAAATCTTATAATATGTTTAGAGAGAGAGCTCTAACCAATTCTAGAGAGATGGAAAGAATTCTTTCTCAAGTGGTAGTGTAAGGTGTGTTTTACAAGTGATATAAGGGGATATTTATAGCCAAAAATTTAAAAATTACTGTCACGACCCGATTTTGGGGTCGTGATGGCATCTGTCGTGGAACCAGGCAAGCCGCCCCTTTGTTTCTAAGCTAAATTCAATTTCCAGTAAAAATGTGATTTTTTAAACGGATTTATTGATAATACTAAGAGTCTAAAGTTTAAAAATAATATTTGAAACAAAATTTAAAATCTCCAACCCCGGATATGGTGTCACTCAGTCATGAGATGCTATATTATAAAATAAAGAAATAAAGAAATAGACAACATAGTCTCAAAATAAGAGCAACAGGTGGAATAAGAAAGAGAATACGAGGTCGCGATCGCCAGCTGCTACCTCGACAACTCCAATGAAACTCTGACAACTGCTCAATATCCACTACAGGGTCCCGGTGTACCTGGATCTGCACACAAGGTGCAGGGGTAATGTGAGTACACCAACTCAGAAGTAATGAACCCAAACTATGGGCTGAGAGGTAGTGACGGACAAAACCTCAGAATTTACAATAAACAATATACATAGTTTAGACATGCTAACAGTTTATCAAGATGAGTAAGTATGCCAGTATACTCTACATGCCATCATAAAATATATGTATGAAACCAGTGTGGATATGCACATAGTGCTCACAATCCTCATACAGCAGTCCACTCAGTACCATATATGGCTCTCAAGCCCAGGGAAAAATCCATCCCGAAATGCACATAATCATTAGTGACTGTGGTCACTCCGTACTGAGGAAAAAGGCCAATCCAGCCCCACGGAGAAAGTCCATCTCCGGATTACAACACTCGGACAAGATCCATTTCCAGGAACGATCCATCCCTCACATAAAATCCACTTCGGACACAATCCATGCCCAGGGAAAATCCATCCCTCAACATCAATGCGCTCACTGGGGTGTAAAGACTCCGGAGGGGCCATAGTGGCACAAGCGCCATATCAAGCCAACGAAGGCATGATTTAAATATCACTGCAGTGTGCAGTCCGTTCTCCTAACTATCTCAATAACAGGCTCTCGGCCACACTCGGTCATTACTCTTCAGTCTCACTCACATGGATCACAGATGCATCCATCGGCCCGAAACAATGATAAGTATGCATATAATTAACAATACTGAGACTGATATATGAATTGATATGCTATAACAGGACTGAGTATATGAAATCAAATAATCACAAAATAAGACAGTAATGTATGACCACTCGGGTCTCAACATTTTGGGTGTGAAGCCTAGCATTTATACTTAACATGATTTCTAACAGGTTCACAATTACCACATTAACAGAAGCACATATATCATCAGGGAATAATCACTAAGTGGTGCCATGGGATAAGCCAGGCCACAAATACTCAGTGCGCGCCCGCACGCCCGTCGTTGGCATGCCTGTCACGTCGATTATAATCATAAATCATTTAGCTCGAGGTTTCGAACCCTCAGAACCAAGTTTGGAAATGTTACTTAACTCTAAACCGGCTAAAATACTGTTTCGCAGTGCCTTCGCCTCTAAATTCGGCCTCTGAGTGCTCCAAATCTACCAAGTTCAGATTTTTATCATCAAATTATGCTTAAGGAATGAATTCCAATTGAAAAGTACCAAATTTAGCTCAAACCCCGAAATTAACCAAAACCCGACCCCCGGGCCCGCATCTCGGAACTCGATAATTTTTATACCAAAATATTCTTCGTCATCTCACGAGTCCGTACATATAAAGAACGCTAAAATTGGAGTTCGTTTGAACCCTCAAATCGACCCCTAAAGGTCTCATAATCTAAAGCCCTAACTCCACCTTTTTCTACTGATTTTCATGAATTTAACACTGATATTATGCTCCTTAATCACCTATAATCGAGTTTTAGGGTCCAAAATACTTACCTCAACGAAGAACACTAATTTCCCCTCTTCAAAATTTCCTCCAAGCTTTTTTCCCGTTCAAAAATGGTGTCAAACGGTCTAATGGTCGCGGAGGGTTTATTTAAATACTTCCCAGTCCTTCCTTCACTGCGATCGCGGAAGTACTCACTCGATCGCGAAGAACAAATCCCCCACGCCCTCTAAAGACCCTACGCGATGACAGCACAAGCCACGCGATCGCGATTCAATAGAACCTCAACCCACGCAATCGCAACCCAACACACGCGATCGCGAAGAACAGTTGACCCCACTCCCCACGCACTTGACTAACCCTACGCGATCGCACCAATGCACACGCGATCGCACTGATCAACGCTACATACCTTCACGATCGCACACCTTCTCATGCGATCGTGATTCAAAAAAATGACCGGGCTCTAGGTTACTCTACGCGATCGCGGACCATTCCTCGCGATCGCAGTGAACAATGTGTCGCTGCACTTACACCAGCAAAACAGCAGATTCTCTAAGGCCCGAAAATGCCCGTTAACCACCCGAAATCAATCCCGAGCCCCTCAGGACCCCAACCAAATTTAGCAACACATCATAAATGATCATTCAAACTTAGTTGCACTCTCAGAACACTAAAAATAACATCAAAACACCAAAATCACATCGGATTCAAGCCTAAGAACTTTGAAATTTCTAAAATCCATCAACGACGCCGAAACTATCCAAAACAATTCCGATTGAACTGAAATTTTTCAGACATATCCAAAATGATATTACGAATCTGTTCCAACTTCCGGAATTCAATTCCGACCCCGATAACCTATTTTCCACTGCCGAACGGAAATCACCAAAAAACTAACTTTCGCCAATTCAAGCCTAATTCTACACCGGACATCACAAAAATATTCTGAACACACTCCTAAGTCCCAAATCACCTCCAACTCTAAGGCTATTTGTTTTTAAAGAGTGTAAGTGACTAAATTCTCATTATAATTATTCCGATTCCGAGCCTACCAACTCTAACACATCAAGAACAGTTTAACCAAGCTATGACGCGGCAATAACAGTAAATATAAATGCAGATTCTACGTAACGACCGATTGGGTCATTACATTCTCCCCCTCTTAAACAAATGTTCGTCCTCGAACGTGCCAAGAGTTGTTTCAAAACCTATCAAACCGTCGAATAACCTTACCATGCACATACCCCGGGGGCGACCCCACGTCACCCTACCCTGCATCGATCTAATTATACAATACATTCGAATTACACTATATCCAACCTAATCTCTACGCCTTAGAACCCTAATTCCACGTCAGAACTTATCTAACAACTTAGAATCACGCCTCCACACACTGTATATACCTGAACCAAATCAAACGAATCTGAAAGAACACAACTCATACGTCCAAACTCCATGATACCCAGCTACTTTACCTTAATCAACTCCTCTAGAAGACCACAACAGAACCGCACCATGTGTGCCTAAAACCAACGAATCGCCGCTCCCCGAAGCAGGGACGGGAAATCCCTAGATCATCACGGAGCACAGATCAACCCAATAGCCATTAACTGACGCCCTCACAATATCTCTACGGAGTCGAATAATCTGATTCGATGCAAAACACCTACATCAAGTCATACCTAAAAGTATCATCATCTATCAGATCAAACTACGTCGAAATCGACCATACTCACAAATGGCACATCCACCCGGGTCTCCAGACCCCTAATAGGTACCACACACAATCGACACACGCGGTCCGTAACAACAACATCACCCACAAGGGCGAGCGCATGAACATATGTAACAAAAGATTCACGAGGCGTATCCAGAGAATGGTCTAAAATATGATGAACATGTGAATACGAAAAAACCGGAATAAAATAAAAACTGAAGCTTCTGGTGACAGACTGAGACAATACCTGGGATCACGGCATCAGAAGCCATCTCATCCGGTCTGGCAGAAAATGCATAAAATTGGGCCTTATCACCACCGAATCGACCTCCCCCTCTAGGGCGACCCCTACCTGCCTAACCCCCACCTCTAGCTGCCTGGGCAGGCGATGCAGCTACTGATTCTGAAACTGCGGGCTGACTCCTCTGCTGATAAGTACCTCTCTCAAGACAAGGACAAAACCTCTTAATATGGCCCATATCTCTACACCCAAAGAAACCTCTCTCGGAGAATGGCACTGGGGACTGAAGGAAACCCCTAGCACCAGGATAACCACTGGAAGAACCGGGCATAGATGAACTCTGAATCGATGGTGCCCAAGATAAACTCTGATCTGGCAGGGCACTGAAAGATAGGTGCACCTGATGCAAACTATGAGGATCATGACCAACTGATCCACCATGATAACCTGAGTGACCTGGCTGAGCCTGCCTGAATGGTCGGCCTCTGCCGGGCTGAGGCTGCCCCTCTGAAGGAACCCCACCAAAACTCCCAGATCCTCGACCTCTTGGCCTCCCTATCGATCCTCTCCTGGAGGTGAACCGACTCAATCTCTCTGGAAATGTCAACCACCTCCTCAAAAGAAACGCCAGATACCCTCTCCCTAGTCAGAAAAATCCGAAGCTGATAAGTGAAGCCATCAACGAACCTCCTGATTCTCTCCCTATCTGTGGGAACTAGACAAATAGCATGACGGGCCAACTCGGAGAACCTCATCTCATACTGTGCCACGGTCATGTCCTCCTGGCGCAACCACTCGAACTCCCTACGCAGATCCTCCGTGTGGGACTGCGGTATATAGTTTTCTAGGAACAAAATGGAGAACTGACGCCAGGTAAGGGGCCCTGCGTCAGCAGGTCTACGCCTCTCATAGGCCTCCCACCAAGCGAGTGCAGGTCCTGCGAACTGGAAGGTAGTAAATGGGACCCCATTAGCCTCCAGTATCCCTGTTGTGCGAAGGTTCTTCTGACACTTGTCCAAAAAGCCTTGGGCGTCCTCGCCCTCAGTACCACTAAAAATCGGAGGCTGGAGTGTACTAAACCTCTCTAATTTGCGCTGCTCATCATCTGCCAAAGTTGGGACCACAAAATCCCGGGCTGGGGCAACCGGCTGGACTGGACCTGTCCCCGGTGTCTGAAGCCCCTGAGTAACCTGCTCAGGTGTCCGGGCAGCTGGAGTCTGAGTGCCTCCCCTGGCCTGAGAAGTAGCAGCAGTAGTAGACATGGCGACGGCCTGTGCCGGGCTGGTGCACACCGTCAAAATCTGGGTTAGGGTCTCCTAAAGACCTGAAATCACAATGGGCATTGTTGGTGCCTGAGCCTCTCCCGCTGGGATCTCAACTGCGGAGACCTGATCCTGAGCAATGGGAGGGTCCACAGGTACTGCCCTGGCTGCTAGGCTGCACCCCTCCCTCTGCCACGGCCTCGACCTCCAGCTGGTCCTGCTGTTGTCTGATCACCACAATCGGTAGCACGAGTCCTCACCATCTGTGAGAGAATGAAAACAACAAAAGTTTAGTTCCAGAATTCAACAGAGTCGCACGACAGAATTCAATAATGTGGGATTTTTCCTAAGGGTTCTGTAGCCTCTCGAAGATAAGTAGAGACGTCTCCGTACCGATCCGCAACTCTACTAAACATGCTCATGATTGGTGAGACATATTTAACCTAGTGCTCTGATACTATCTTCACGACCCGATTTCGGGGTCGTGATGGCGCCTGTCGTGGAACCAGGCAAGTCGTCCCTTTGTTTCTAAGCTAAATTCAATTTCTAGTAAAAATGCAATTTTTTAAACGAATTTATTCATAATACTAAGAGTCTGAAGTATAAAAACAATATTTGAAACAAAATTTAAAATATCCAACCCCGGATCCGGTGTCACTCAGTCATGAGCTGCTATATTATAAAATAAGGAAATGAAGAAATAGACAAATAGTCTCAAAATAAGAGCAACAGGTGGAATAAGAAAGAGAAGATGGGGTCGCGATCGCCAGCTGCTACCTCAACAACTCCAATGAAACTCTGACAGTTGCTCAATATCCACTACCGGGTACCGGTATACCTGGATCTGCACACAAGGTGTAGGGGGTAACGTGAGTGCACCAACTCGGAAGTAACGAACCCAAACGATGGGCTGAGAGGTACTGACGGACAAAATCTCAGAATTTACAATAAACAATATATAGAGTTTAGACATGCTAACAGTTTATCAAGTTGAGTAAATATGCCAAGTATGCCAGTATACTCTACATGCAATCATAAAATATATGTATGAAACCAGTGTGGACATGTACATAGTGCTCACAACCCTCACACAACATTCCACTCAGTACCTAATATGGCTCTCAGGCCCAGGGAAAAGTCCATCCTAGAATGTATATAATCATTAGTGACCGTAGTCACTCCGTACTGGGGAAAAAGGCCAATCCATCCCCACGGAGAAAGTCCCTCTCCGGATTACAACACTCGGACAAGATCCATGTCCAGGGACGATCCATCCCTCACATAACATCCACTTTAGACACAATCCATGCCCATGGAAAATCCATCCCTCAACATCAATGCGCTCACTGGGAGTGTAAAGACTCCGGAGGGGCCCTAGTGGCCCAAACGCCATATCAAGCCAATGAAGGCATGATTTAAATATCGCTACAGTGTGCAGTCCGTTCTCATAACTGTCTCAATAACAGGCTCTCAACCTCACTTAGTCATTACTCTTCAGTCTCACTCACATGGATCACAGATGCATCCATCGGCCCGAAACAATGATATGTATGCATATAATTAACAATACTGAGACTGAGATATGAAGTGATATGCTATTACAGGACTGAGTATATGAAATAAAATATTCACAAATGAGACAGTAATGTACGACCACTCGGGTCTCAGCATTTTCGGCGTGAAGCCTAGCATTTATACTTAACATGATTTCTAATAATTTCGCAATTACCACATTAATAGAACACAAATATCATTAGGGAATAATCACTAAGCGGTGAAATGGGATAAGCAAGGCCACAAAATACTCGGTGCACACCCGCACGCCCGTCACTTGGCATGCGTGTCACCTCGATTATAGTCATAAATCATTTAGCTTGGGGTTTCGAAACCTCAGAACCAAGTTTGGAAACGTTACTTACCTCAAAACCGGATAAAATACTATTTCGTAGTGCCTTTGCCTCTAGTTCGGCCTCTGAGTGCTCCAAATATACCAAGTTCAGATTTTAATCATCAAATTATGCTTAAGGAATGAATTCCAATAGAAAAGTACCAAATTTAGCTCAAAACCCGAAATTAGCCAAAACCCGACCCCCGGGTCCGCGTCTCAGAACTCGACAAATTTTATACCAAAATATTTTTCATCATCTCACGAGTCCGTACATATAAAGAACGCTAAAATCAGAGTTCGTTTGACCCCTCAAATCGACCCCTAAAGTTCTCATAATCTAAAGCCCTAACTTCACCTTTTTCTACTGATTTTCATGAATTTAACACTGATATTATGCTCCTTAATCACCTATAATCGAGTTTTAGGGTCCAAAATACTTACCTCAATGAAGAACACTGATTTCCCCTCTTCAAAATTGCCTCTAAGCTCTTTTTCCGTTCAAAAATGGTGTTAAAAGGTCTAATGGTCATGGAGGGTTTATTTAAATACTGCCCAGTCCTTCCTTCACTGCGATCGCGGAAGTACTCACGCGATCGCGAAGAACAAATCCTCCAGGCCCTCCAAAGACCCTACGTGATCGCAGCACAAGCTACGCGATCGCGATTCAATAGAACCTCAACCCACGCGATCGCAACGCAACACACGCGATCGTGAAGAATAGTTGACCCCATTCCCCACGCGCCTGACTAACCCTATGCGATCGCACCAATGCACACATGATCGTACTGACCAATGTTACATACCTTCTCGATCGCACACCTTCTCATGCAATCGCGATTCACAAAAATGACCGGGCTCCAGGTTACTCTACGCGATCGTGGACCATTCCTCGCGATCGCAGTGAACAATGTGCTGCTGCACTTACACAAGCAAAACAGCAGATTCTCTAAGGCCCGAAAATGCCCGTTAACCACCCCAAATCAATCCCGAGCCCCTCAGGACCCCAACCAAATTTACCAACATATTATAAATGATCATTCAAACTTAGTTGCACTCTCAGAACACTAAAAATAACATCAAAACACCAAAATCACATCGGATTCAAGCCTAAGAACTTTGAAATTTCTAAAATCCACCAACGATGCCGAAACTATACAAAACAACTTTGATTGACCTAAAATTTTGCAGACATATCCAAAATGACATTACAAATCTGTTTCAACTTCCGGAATTCCATTCCGATCCCGATAGCCTATTTTCCAGTACCAACCGGGAATCACCAAAAACTAATTTTTGCCAATTCAAGTCTAATTCTACACCGGACATCACAAAAATATTCTGAACACACCCCTAAGTCTCAAATCACCTAACGAAGCCATCAGAGTCATAAAATCCACATTTCGAGGTCGTTTAGGAATAAGTCAACTCTCAGTTGACTTTTCCAACTCTAAGGCTATTTTTTTTAAAGACTAAGTGACTAAATTCTCATTATAATTATTCCGATTCTTAGCCTACCAACTCTAACACATCAAGAACAGCTTAACCAAGCTATGAAGAGGCAATAACAGTAAATATAAATACAGATTCTACGCATGATCATTACAAGTACATAGTATTTTCTAATGTCATCCATGATGTCATTAGGAGTAAGTGCTAGCTGATGTTATGGATGATGTCAGTTGTGATGTCATTGTGTTGTCATGCTGATGTAAGTTGTGATTAATTTTTCAGAAAATTAAATCAGGGTCTTCTTCTTCTGATGATGATGATGATGATTTTTCAGACGAAGATGCTTGATTTTGTTGACCTGGAATTTGATTCTTAAGAGAATCAAGAAGTTTTTCCATTTGATGAATAAAATCAAGCCTGCTGCTGGATCCGGCTAGTTGTGCATTTGCAATGGATTTTTGTTGTAAAAATAATATTTGGGCAGCATATGGTATAGCTACATACTACGGATGAGATAGAAATCACTTCTCTACTGCTGACACATAGGCTTTGGATGAATCCCACCTTTTGTACCACTTGCAGTGGCCTTGGAGGGCTAACCACAATAGTCCTTTATGTCCTTCTCGCTCGTGGAAAGAAAAATTCTGGGAGTATATCCATGGGATATGAAATCTGTGAGAAAATTGGAGGAGCATGGATATCTACTGTTCACTTGAAAATCTGTGGCAGAAATAATCATAACCTTCCTTTACTGGTTCTGGGAGAATTTCAGCTCTATGGCCATATGCAGATCACCATTGATGTATGAACCGTGAATGCTTTCCAAGTTGGTTTTGGAAGGTGAAAGCATTCGTCCATGCTGCTAAAGATTAGGGAATAAATAAACAAATGTAAGGACATGAAGCAATAGCAATAAAAATAATTAAATCTGCAGAATAAGAAAAATTAGAGTGAAAATTAAGAAATTTATGGGGCAGAGCCAACCATGTAAATAATTTGCGATAAAGTAAATTAGGCGGTAAAACCGACCATGATGCAGAGTAATGTAAATGGGTTAGTGATCAAGAGAAAAGTAAAGTAAAACTTGAATGTTATTGCAAATACAAAAATTGATAACACTCGTTAAAATCTTATAATATATTTAGAGAGAGAGCTCTAACCAATTCTAGAGAGAGGGAAAGAATTCTTTCTCAAGAGGTAGTGTAAGGTGTGTTTTACAAGTGATATGAGGGGCTATTTATAGCCAAAAATTTAAAAAGTACATAATGTTTTCTAATGTCATTAGGAGTAAGTGCTAGCTGATGTCATGGATGATGTCAGGTGTGATGTCATTGTGTTGTCATGATGATGTAATTTCTGATTAATTTTTTAGAAAATTAAATTAGGGTCTTCTTCTTCTTCTTCTTCTTCTTCTAATGATTAGTTAGATGAAGATGCTTGGTTTTGTCGACCTGGAATTTGATTCTTAAGAGAATCAAGATTTTTTTCCATTTGCTGAATAAAATCAAGCCTGCTGCTGGAACCGGCTAGTTATGAGTTTGCAATGGACTTTTATTGTAAAAATAATATTTGGGCAGCATCTGCTATAGCTAGATATTGCGGATGAGATAGAAACCACTTCTCTACTGCTGGCACATAGGCTTCAGATGAATCCCAAATTTTGTACCACTTGCAGTGGCCTTGCAGGGCTAACCACAGTAGTTCTTTATGTCCTTCTGGCTTGTGGAAGGAAAAATTCTGGGAGTATATCCATGGGATATGAAATCTGTGTGAAAATTGGAGGAACATTGTAGACATGTAATTTTTGACCCTCCCCGAAATTTTACCCATATTAGCATTTTAATATTTAGTTTAGGTCTAATATCACTATTTTAACTAGTTTTTACTTTATTTTATCACAAAGAAACTAAAATTATATTAAAAAAAATAGTTTCATTTTGTAGTCATACTATTTTACTATGATTTTATTTTTATATAATCTTTGAAAAATACCAACAAAAAAAATAGTTTCAACTTTAATTCTTAGTTTTATTTTAATTTAATAAAATCAATTAAGAATAATTTTTATATATTTATAAATACATTATATCAATGTAGTCTTCTTAGTCCAAATTTAAAATCTAACAAGACATGGACCAAGCCATAATTCCTAAGCTCATACCCCTTAACCTAGAAGACCCCTAATATAAAAAAGACTCCATTTTCCTTCGGGACACAATCTAGGAGAAGCCACCCTCCCCTAAGAAAAAAGGACCCTGCCCCTTCCGAAAAGAAAAACGGTTGTCCAGCCCCCACCCCCGTTACCTCTTCTTCTTCATTTTCCCCTGACCGATTTCCCTTCAAAAGCAGCAGCCAAGACCCTTGCCAGAAAACACCCTAACCAGCACGCCATCCCTCATCTCCGCCAGTGAGCTCCATCGCCACAGAACTCTAACGCCCCGTCGCTGCACCACCGCAACTCCCTCCTTCTCCAACACCCAGCAGACACAACGAGAGTCCTTCCTCTTCAGCTCTCAAGGGTGCTACCATCGTCGTCCTCTCCGGCGAGCTGGTTGGCCGGTAGCCATGCTTAACCGCTGACCATCCCTCTCATTTCCACCATTAACGCCAAACATCCATGGAAACCGACGAACTAGTAGCTCCATTTTTGACCAGTTTCGATTTTGAAGTTCCATTAAAACAACTTTAAAATAGCCATTGAAACCACTCCAAGAATAGACGATAAACATCACAAAATCCATAGTCGAGCAAGGTCTGTTTGAGCTTTTGTCGAACCCCGTCGCCGGCTTCGAGGTTCCAATTCGTGGTCTGTGCTCAGCCGCCATTTTTTTCTTTTTGCTGATTTCCTTTTAAGGTCCATTTTCTAATCTCTCTTTATTTCATCTTTCAAATTATGTTTTGGTTGGAATAATATTTATATTTTGATAAGTATATAATTCTTTGTTTTTGAACCTTAGATCCCTTTTAAAATTTGCAGTAAGTTCCCGTGTTTCATGGATTCTTTTAGATTATATTGGTTCATATTATGTTGATCTCTTCAATAATGAATAAGTGCTTATCCATGCTCCAAAAATCTTTAGTCAACTTGATCGTCCAAATAATTCCATATTACTCGCGCTTATAACTATGGATACGGTTCCCGTGGCATGGTCACGATATGTAAATCTCATTCGGGTATATATTTCATGTGACCCGACTGTAATCTCAAATAATAATAAACTATTACATCGTAATTTCACGAGGTTCTGAAGTCCGCCATACGATTTGTCATGAACTATATTTGTACATAACAGATGTTGCTTTACTGTGTTTTCTCTGTTTACCAAGTTTCTATGGAATGAACTAATTCAAGGTTTACAAATTAAAAAATAGATTTAATGATTAAGAATGTGTTTGTATGTTCTATACGTTCTTATAGGTGTACATGCAATGTGTGTTCTGTTTATGCATTTTTGTCCCTTTGTCAAACTTAAAATGAAAACTGATTAAGGTCTTAATGATGCTCAATGCATAATTGGTGACAGGTTGTGAGGGATTTGAATATTTTAATAAATCAGTAGCTACTCATGCACACTTTATTCACCACAACTCCATTCATAAATCACCGTGACTATGTATACGGCTCCCGTGGCATAGTCGTGATACGTAATTTACGTTCGGGTTTACATTTTAGGCGACCCGACTATAACTTCAAACAATAATTAAAATAAATATGTTTTAAATCGCGGGTGCATTTCATGTGACGCGGTTGTGATGTGTCCAAAACAACAAGTGCGAGGTAGTTATTCGAAATGTGAAACTTTGTCAATAAATAAGAAAGAAAATAAATGAATGTTCTCAAAAGTCATGTTTTCTCAGTTCCGTCAAAATTGACCGAACTACGCGGGTCTGATTCTCACCGAATGTGAGATACGTAGGCAAACATCATCGGTTCCGGCGCCCAATTTTTCAAAAATCCGAAAAAATATTTTCTTTAATTCCTCCCTAACAAAAAAGAAAAAAAAAATCAAATCAGATATATTTTTCCAAAACAAAAATCAGAAAACAAAAATTCAAAAAAAAAATCTTTTTCTTTCTTTAAAAATCCCTCTTTTGAAACTGTAGAGGCAACATTCGAAATCCAAAAATATTTTTTTATTCCTAAAAAAAAAATGACAAAAGATGAAATCCAACAAAAATATTTTCCTCTTACTTTTGAAATTCCCAAAGTTCAAAACAAAAGAAAAATAAATTTAGGAGTCTGTCATTCAAAAAAAAATCAAAGAAAAAATATTTCCACCAATTTTAGAAGTCTTTGCCCAAAATTTTTTAAAAAAAAATTAATTGAAGAAAAGAAAAGTCAAATCCAAAAATATTTCTTTGCTTTTTAGAAGTCTTTCTTTCAAACATTTCAATCAAAACATCAAAAAAAAAGAAAAAAAATTAAAATATTTTCTTTCTCCTTTTAAAGCCTTTCCCTCAAAAATTCAAAAAAAAATATGCCTGAGTTTTATAAAAGAAAAAAAAAGAGTTAACTTATTTGCTTCATTCTCAATCTTCCCGAACTACGCAAGATCTGATTTCATGCGGCGTCATGATACGTAGACAATCCCCATCGGATTCGATCATAGCCATAAACAAATTGAATAAAAGAGAAAGAGAGAAAAATTGAGCAAAAAAATAAAATAAAGAAAAGAGTGAAAGAAAGTGAAAAAAGAGAGAATAAAAAAAAGTGACAAAATAACTGAGAAAACAAAGAGCGAAAATAAAAAAAGAGAAAGAAAAGAAGCCGAGATAAAAAAAAAGAAAAAAAAGAAAAGAGGGAGAGACAAAAATAGAAAGGGACATCTAAAAGCTGGGATGAAACACGCAACCGTTCAAACACATGGTAGAAACTTTAACCGTTAGGTGCATTGCATCCCAATATGCGATTTCCTATATGTTAAATGGCACAAACTAACCAGGTTGTTGTATGTGCAAATAAGACAGGTCATATTTAGGTGGTTGGTTTTGTTGGTAGTCCGGTTTCTCATCCTTCACAAGATCCAAAGGTAAAGATGGCCTCCGCAAGCAATCTGCCAATCATCGGTCCTGAGGATAGCCCGGCATCGGCTATTCCGCAGCCTGAATCAGCAACAGCTGAAGAAAATAGAATGTTGCGTCGCCGCATATTGGAAATGTGGAACGCCTAGTCTAATGGTAGGAAACCGCCACGTGTGATCCCTGGTTTCCCTGAGTTGATCCCCAGTTCAGATGAGTTTTCCAACGTCCTTGTGCCCAACTCACTCTTCCCATGTGGCCACCCTCTAATGCCGCCTAATGGTCCGAAAATGCCTTTGTGGATCACCCACAGGCGCCGGGTTCTAGGGCACATCCAACAATGTTCGCTGCACCACCAGCCTCCACGACGGCACATCCAACAGTGCCCAGGCCAAACCCATGCCCTCAACACCCGCAATATGAGTATCCCATGGGTAAGCAAAGAACAATGAGAAACCCCGAGCAAGAAGAAATGATTCGGAAAATGAGAAGCCTAGAGAAAAGCTTAAAATACATGTAGGGTTTGAGTGGTCAGAAGAGTGTCTCCTACTCCGATTTATGCATGTCTCCGCATGTTCACCTACCGGTTGGTTTCAAAACGCCAAAGTTTGAAAATATGACGGGCACGGAGACCCGATGGCTCACTTGAAACGATATTGTAACCAGCTGAGGGATGCTGGTAGAAAAGAGGAGTTGCTAATGGCCTACTTCGGAGAAAGCCTCACCGGAATCGCTGCTGAATGGTATATGGATCAAGAAATTACCCATTGGCATGTGTGGGACGATTTGGCCCGAGACTTTGTCTGCCAGTTCCATTATAATGTGGACACCGCTCCCGACATGAACTCTTTGTCTAATTTGAAAAAGAAAACTGCGGAAAGCTTTCGCGAATATGCTGTCAATAGCGTGAGCAAGATGCCAGGGTAAAGCCTCCAATGGACGAAGCAGAAATGGTTACGGTCTTCCTACCGGCCCAAGAGGAGGACTACTTCCAGAATATGATGTCTGCTATGGATAGACCGTTCGCTGAAGCTATAAAAATTGGGGAGATGGTCGAAAGAGGTTTAGAAACGGGCCGAATTTTGAGTCAAGCTGCTTTTAAGGTTACATCACAAGCCGTTCAGAATGGTTCGGAGGGTTTGATGAACAGAAACGAGATAGAAGAGGGAGCTATCATGGCTTCGAGGTCGGAGGGGGCCCGCAGGGTATTCAACCAATCATACATTCTTCCTAACGTCCCACGACACTATTATCCCTATCAAGATGATGTTGCATATGCCATGGCACCGCCTCCCTATGCAGTGATGAACGCGCAATCTTATACGCGGCCACAACATTATAATCGAAAATCGAGCTCCACCTCCCAGAAATGCCCATCCTTACCAAGCTCCATGTAATACCCAACCAAATGTTCCCCAATATAATCCTCCCCCAAGAGAGCCTTTAAAAAAGAATCAGTTCACCCCTATTGGTGAATCATACTCTAGCTTGTTCCAAAAATTGGTCAAGATAGGTCTGCTGCAGCCAATGGCCCCAAACCGGCTGAACCCCGAGTCCCCCTTACACCGGGCTGATGCTAGATGTGGATACCACTCAGGAGCAGTGGGACATGACACTGAAGATTGTTGGACTCTTAAAAGAGCAGTGGAAGATCTCATCGAGGTCCATGCAATAGTGTTTGGGGATGAAGAAGACCCCAAATGATGAATAACCCCATGTCTGCTCACACTGGGCCGGTAGTCTGAATGATTTGTAAAGATGAAGAATTTGATCCAGCACTGAAGGCCATTGCAGCCATTGCCGAGACAGAAGAAAAGCCAAAAAATAGTCGCTAAGCCTGAAAGTTCCCCCATCAGACGGGAGTCTCGGTAGCCAGTCCTGCTATCCTTTCTGCGTCCGGATTATCTCAGGGTGTGATCCGGATGTTTTACTTTATCGTCTTACTTTCCGATGTAAACCCTTCTATCTTTAACTCCAAAAGAAAAAAAATAAAAAATCAAATGGAATTAATATTTCATTTTCTAAGAATGTCTTTTTTCTTAATCTTGTCTCTTTTCTTGTTGTGCTTTCAGTTTTGTTTAAATGCAGATTTCAATAATATGACATACTTGCAGACTTCATGCCCAGATCTTAAAACGCTGTCAGACTTCGAAATAATGAATCAAGAATCAGAATGCAAATGAAGTTATTCAAGGAGATAAAATAATAAATCGGAACAGCCAAAGGAAAATTGGTTCAGATTGGAAAGATCCATACATTGCTACAAGAGTACTGCCGAAAGAGTGCGTTTGTACTTGGGGTACATCGAAGGAAATGTCCCTGAAATAACTGTCAACGCAAATGCAGTCAAAAGATCCTAAAACATTGTCAGACTTCGAAATGATGAATCAATAATCCGAATGCAAATGAAGTTTGGTCAAGGAAATAAAACAATGAATTGGAACAGCCAAAAGAAAATTGGTTCAGAATGAAAAGGTCCATACATTACTACAAGAGTACTGCCAAAAGAGTGTGTTTGTACTTGGGCTACATCGAAGAAAAAGTCCCTGAAACAACTGTCAACGCGGGTGCAACCAAAAGGTACTATGTTTGATCCTCCATATAGTATTAAATGTTCTCCGGTTGGGATGACGAAGGCTTTCATTCTCTCTACCCAATCACCATTAACCTTTTTTGCCAACCCTTTGAGCCGGTTCACCTTCCTTTGATTACCCTCTTTGGAACCTAAAAGTGTTATTGAAAAAAAAACAAAAAAAAAGAAAAAAGAAAAATCAAATGAAAAAAAAGAAAAGAAAAGGAGAACAAGTAAAGCAAAAGAAAAAGAAAAAAAGAAAAATCAAAAACGGAAATAAAAACAAAAGTTCCATGAACTACGTTCGACTTGATTCCGAAAAGATACGTAGGCAGCCTCTCCCTGGGGTTCAGTCACACCAAAATAAAAATTCCCATTTCTCCAAGAGTTTAAGATGGGGCAAGTGTTAAGATTCGGCGATGTGTCGCCTTAAAGGTTCCAAAGTTGTAATTCAACACAAATTCTTTTCACCAAAAACACTGTTCAAGTCCTTACGATCAATCGACAAAGATGTCCAAAATTGGAGGATACAATTGTTTGGATCCAAATACAAGAAAATGAGGGAAATTAAAATGAGAGAGTCTTGTTAGTGAAAACTCACAAAGAGCACTACAAGGCGATGGTGAGAAGAGAAATGAGAGAGGTTAGTTGGTGAAAACACGCAAAGGGCGCTACTGATCGAAAAGGATAATGGGTAGCTGACATGGACGCAGTCCGGGGAAAGGTTTCTCAATCTCGGGGTAATAGTTGTGATGAATTTTTGAGAGTCAGACGGTTTACACGGATCAAGAATCCAGTCCAAAGGGCATATCGTGTTCATTGAAGTACGCATGCACTCCAGATAAGTCCTTATTTCCTTTCCCCGAAAAGGACACCTTTTGTTTAAATTCATTGTCCATTCTGTCATTTATTTATTTTTTGAATCCCTTTCGGTCTGACTCTGTCCCAAAACTAAGACAAAGAAAGGATGGCAAGACTGATTTACAGAGCTCTCATTTGACACGGGTCAATATGCAAAAGGCACCCAGCCTCGTCAAGGACATCGAGTCGATCTCGACTGGCCGTAGCGGCCGATACTCCAAACTCAAAACCTTGAAAGGAGAAAATCAAATCGAAGTGCCTATAAAGGCGAATGAAGTTGAAGGGTTGAGCCCCGCATGGCTAACCATCTTGGCAAGGTTTGAAAAGCCGAAATATCCCAAATTCCCTAAAGTTACAGTCGGGAGAAAAGTCAGAAGTGAAAGGCCAATAAAGGAGAAATAAAGCTGGAAAGGTTAAGACCCATATGACCAACCGTCAAAGCAGAATTTGAGGGGCCAAAACTCCCCCCTCCCCTGTATACCCTGGAAATCCACAAGAAAAAGCAAGTGAAAAGCCTACAAAGGCCAAGCAAAAATGTTGGGTCCCACGTGACCAATCGCCATGGTATAGACTGTAAATCCAAGGTCCCGGGGATGAGAGATGAAACCCAATCCCCAACAAACAAGCAAGCAAGTGGTTGAGATCTTCATCAATAGAACTGAGATCAAGCAGTTGAAAATCAAGGCCACAAAACCAACCACTGTTTCAAATAACGAATTGTTCTTTGTTTGAAAACTGAAACAGGTGCAACTCGAAAGCAACCATGCAACAAGTAGGTGCAACCAAAAGAAATTTCGTAAGGGCTATAAGGAACTCTGCAGCGTTAACTCAAAAGAAAGGGAAGTTCCCTCCGAGATTTTTTTCCGCATGCATAAAAATAAAAATTAAAAAAAAGATAAATAAAAAGGGGGAAGAAGAAAGAAAGAAAAGAAAAATAAAAGAGAGAAGAATTGAAGTTGAAAATGACTCAAAGTAGTATGAGGCCTCCAATCCCCAACCACATTCCCGACGCAGGGTATACACTCCCGTAGTCGATGCCAATCAAGGGTATACACTCCCCGGTTGATGATTTCTTTTCCAATAAAGGGTATACACTCCCTGGTTGATGATTTCTTTTCCAATCAAGGGTATACACTACCTGGTTGATTTCTTTTCCCGACACAGGGTATACACTCCCGTAGTCAATGCCAATCAAGGGTATACACTCCCTGGTTGATTTCTTTTCCCGACGCAGGGTAAACACTCACGTAGTCGATACCAATCAAGGGTACACACTCCCTGGTTGATGATGTATTTTCCAATCAAGGGTATACACTCCCTGGTTAATTTCTTTTCCCGACATAGGGTATACACTCCCGTAATCGATGCCAATCAAGGGTACACACTCCCTGGTTGATGATTTCTTTTCCAATAAAGGGTATACACTCCCTGGTTGATTTCTTTTCCTGACGCAGGGTATACACTCCCGTAGTTGATGCCAATCAAGGGTATACACACTCTGGTTGATGATTTCTTTTCTAATCAAGGGTATACACTCCCTGGTTGATGATTTATTTTCCAATAAAGGATATACACTCCCTGGTTGATTTTTTTCCCGACGCAGGGTATACACTCTAGTAGTCGACGACAATCAAGGGTAAACACTCCCTGGTTGATGATTTCTTTTCCAATCAAGGGTATACACTCCCTGGTTGATTTCCTTTCCCGACGCAGGGTATACACTCCCGTAGTCGATGCCAGTCAAGGGTACACACTCCCTGGTTCCTGATTTCTTTTCCAATCAAGGGTATACACTCCCTGGTTGATTTCCTTTCCCGACGCAGGGTATACACTCTCGTAGTCAATTCCAATCAAGGGCATACACTCCCTGGTTGATGCTTTATTTTCCAATCAAGGGTCTACTCTCCTTGGTTGATGATTTCTTTTCCAATTAAGGGTATACACTCCCTGGTTGATGATTTATTATCCAATCAAGGGTATACACTACCTGGTTGATGATTTCTTTTCCAATCCAGGGTATACACTCCCTGGTTAATTTCTTTTCCCGACATAGGGTATACACTCCCGTAATCGATGCCAATCAAGGGTACACACTCCCTGGTTGATGATTTCTTTTCCAATCAAGGGTATACACTCCCTGGTTGATTTCCTTCCCAATCAAGGGTATACACTCCGCTAGTCGATGCCAATCAAGGGTATACACTCCCTAGTCGATGAATTCTTTTCCAATCAAGGGTATACACTCCCTAGTTAATGATTTCTTTTCAGATCAAGGTTACACACTCCCCGGTTGATGATTTATTTTCCAATCAAGAGTACACGCTCCCTGGTTGATGATTTCTTTTCAGATCAAGGTTACACACTCCCCGGTTGATGATTTATTTTCCAATCAAGAGTACACGCTCCCTGGTTGATGATTTCTTTTCCAATCAAGGGTATACACTCCCTGGTTGATTTCTTATCCCGACACAGGGTATACACTCCCGTAGTCAATGCCAATCAAGGGTAGACACTCCCTGGATGATGATTTCTTTTCAGATAAAGGGTATACATTCCCTGATTGATTTCCCTTACCGATGTAGTGTATACACTCCCGTAGTCGATGCCAATCAAGGGTATACACTCCCTGGTTGATGGTTTCTTTTCCAATCAAAGGTATACACTCCTGGTTGATGATTTCTTTTCCAATAAAGGGTATACACTCCCTGGTTTTCTTTTCCAATCTAGGTTACACACTCCCTGGTTGATGATTTCTTTTCCAATCAAGGGTATACACTTCCTGGTTGATTTCTTTTCCCGACACAGGGTATACACTTCCGTAGTTGATTCCAGTTAAGGGTATACACTCCCTGGTTGATCATTTCTTTTCAATTCAAGGGTATACACTCCCAGGTTGATTTCTTTTCCCGACACCGGGTATATACTCCCGTAGTCAATGCCAATCAAGGGTACACACTCCCTAGTTGATGAATTCTTTTCCAATCAAGGGTATACACTCCCTCGTTAATTTATTTTCCCAACGCAGGGTAGACACTCCCTGGTTGATGATTTCTTTTCCAATCAAGGGTATACACTCCCTAGTTGATTTCCTTTCCCGACGTAGGGTATACACTCCCGTAGTCAATGCCAATCAAGGTACACACTCCCTGGTTTATAATTTCTTTTCCAATCAAGAGTATGCACTTCCTGGTTAATTTATTCTTTCCCGACGTAGCGTATACACTTCCGTAGTCGATGCCAATCAAGGGTACACACTCCCTAGTTAATGATTTCTTTTCCAATCAAGGGTATACACTCCCTAGTTAATGATTTCTTTTCCAATCAAGGGTACACACTCCCTCGTTGATGATTTCTTTTCCAATCAAGGGTATACACTCCCTGGCTGATGATTTCTTTCCCCGACGCAAGGTATACAGTGCCGTAGTCGAGGCCAATCAATGGTACACACTCCCTTGTTGATGATTTCTTTTGTGATCAAGGGTATACACTCCCTGGTTGATTTCCTTTCCAATCAAGGGTATACACTCCCGTAGTCGATGCCAATCAAGGGTATACACTCCCTGGTTGATGAATCCTTTTCCAATCAAGGGTATACACTCCCTAGTTAATGATTTCTTTTCCAATCAAGGTTACAGACTCCCTAGTTGATGATTTCTTTTCCAATCAAGGGTAAACATTCCCTGGTTGATGATTTCTTTTCCAATCAAGGGTATACATTCCCTGCTTGATTTCTTTTCCCGACGCACGGTATACACTCCCTTATTCGATGAAATTTAAGGGTAGACACTCCCTGGCTGATGATTTCTTTTCCAATCAAGGGAATACACTCCCTGGTTGATTTCTTTTTCCGCCGTAGGGTATACACTCCCGTAGTCGATGCCAATCAAGGGTATACACTCCCCGGTCGATGATTTCTTTTCCAATCAAGGGTACACACTCGCTGGTTGATGAATTCTTTTCCAATCAAAGGTATACACTCCCTGGTTGATTTCCTTTCCCGACGTAGGGTATACACTCCCGTAGTCAATGCCAATAAAGGGTACACACTCCCTGGTTGATAATTTCTTTTCCAATCAAGAGTATACACTTCCTGGTTAATTTATTTTTTCCCAACGTAGCGTATACGCTCCCATAGTCGATGCCAATCAAGGGTACACACTCCCTAATTAATGATTTCTTTTCCAATCAAGGATACACACTCCCTGGTTGATGATTTCTTTTCCAATCAAGGGTATACACTCTCTGTTTGATTTCTTTTCCCGACGCAGGGTATACACTCCCGTAGTCGATGCCAAAAAGGGTACACACTCCCTGGTTGATGATTTGTTTTCCAATCAAGGGTATACACTCCCTGGTTGAAGTCATTTCCCCACGCAGTGTATACACTCCCGTAGTCGATTCCATTCAAGGGCATACACTCCCCGGTTGATGATTTTTTTTCCAATCAAGGGTCTACACTCCCTGGTTGATGATTTCTTTTCCAATCAAGGGTATACACTCTCTGTTTGATTTCTTTTCGCGACGCAGGGTATACACTCCCGTAGTCGATGCCAAAAAGGGTACACACTCCCTGGTTGATGATTTGTTTTCCAATCAAGGGTATACACTCCCTGGTTGAAGTCATTTCCCCACGCAGTGTATACACTCCCGTAGTCGATTCCATTCAAGGGCATACACTCCCTGGTTGATGATTTTTTTTCCAATCAAGGGTCTACACTCCCTGGTTGATGATTTCTTTTCCAATCAAGGGTATACACTCCCTGGTTGATTTCTTTTCCCGACGCAGGGTATACACTCCCGTAGTCGATGCCAAAAAGGGTACACACTCCCTGGTTGATGATTTATTTTTCAATCAAGGGTATACACTCACTGGTTGGTTTCATTTCCCCACGCAGGGTATACACTCCCGTAGTCGATGCCATTCAAGGGCATACACTCCCTGGTTGATGATTTCTTTTCCAATCAAGGGTCTACACTCCCTGGTTGATGATTTCTTTTCCAATCAAGGGTATACACCCCCTAGTAAATGATTTCTTTTCCAATCATGGGTATACACTCCCTGGTTGATGATTTCTTTTCCAATCAAGGGTATACACCCCGTGGTTGATGATTTCTTTTCCAATCAAGGGTATACACTCCCTGATTGATGATTTATTTTCCATTTAAGGGTATAAAATCCCTGGTTGATGATTTCTTTTCCACTCAAGGGTATACTTCCTGGTTGATTTCTATTCACGACGCAGGATATACACTCATGTAGTCGATGCCAATAAAGGGTATACACTCCTTGGTTGATGATTTCTTTTCCAATCAAGGGTATACACTCCCTGGTTGATGATTTCTTTTCCAATCAAGGGAATACACTCCCTGGTTGATTTCTTTTCCCGACGCAGGGTATACACTCCCGTAGTCGATGCCAATAAACGGTACACACTCCCTGGTTGATGATTTGTTTTCCAATCAAGGGTGTACACTCCCTGGTTGATTTCCTTTCTCGAGATAGGGTATACACTCCCGTAGTCGATGCCAATCAAGGGTACACACTCCCTGGTTGATGATTTCTTTTCCAAATAAGGGTATACACTTCCTGGTTAATTTATTTTTTCCCGACGAATCGTATACACTCCCGTAGTCGATGCCAATCAAGGGTACACACTCCCTGGTTGATTTCTTTNATCTACACTATCGTAGTCGATGCCAATCAAGGGTACACACTCCCTGGTTGATGATTTCTTTTCCAATCAAGGGTATACACTCCCTGGTTGATTTCTTTTCCTGACGCAGGATCTACACTATCGTAGTCGATGCCAATCAAGGGTACACACTCCCTGGTTGATGATTTCTTTTCCAATCAAGGGTATGCACTCCCTGGTTGACTTCATTTCCCGACGCATGGTATACACTCCCGTAGTCGATGCTAATCAACGGTAGACACTCCCTAGTTGATGATTTCTTTTCCAATTAAGGGTATACACACCCTGGTTGATTTCCTTTCGCGACGTAGGGTATACACTCCCGTAGTCGATGCCAATCAAGGATATACACTTCCTGGTTGATGATTTCTTATCCAATCAAGGGTATACACTCCCTGGTTGATGATTTCTTTTCCAATCAAGGGTACACACTCCCTGGTTGATGATTTCTTTTCCAAATAAGGGTATACACTTCCTGGTTAATTTATTTTTTCCCGACGAATCGTATACACTCCCGTAGTCGATGCCAATCAAGGGTACACACTCCCTGGTTGATGATTTCTTTTCCAAATAAGGGTATACACTTCCTGGTTAATTTATTTTTTCCCGACGAATCGTATACACTCCCGTAGTCGATGCCAATCAAGGGTACACACTCCCTGGTTGATTTCTTTTCCCGATGCAGGGTATACACTCCTGTAGTCGATGCCAATCAAGGGTACACACTCCCTGGTTGATGATTTCTTTTCCAATCAAGGGTATACACTCCCTGGTTGATTTCCTTTCTCGAGATAGGGTATACACTCCCGTAGTCGATGCCAATCAAGGGTACACACTCCCTGGTTGATGATTTCTTTTCCAATCAAGGGTATACACTCCCTGGTTGATTTCCTTTCCCGACGCAAGGCATACACTCCCGTAGTCAATGCCAATCAACGGCATACACTCCCTGGTTGATGCTTTCTTTTCCAATCAAGGGTCAACACTCCCTGGTTGATGATTTATTTTCCAATCAAGGGTATACATTCCCTGGTTGATTTCTTTTCCTGACGCAGGGTATATACTCCCGTGGTCGATGCCAATCAAGGGTACGAACTCCCTGGTTGATGATTTATTTTCCAATCAAGGGTTTACACTCCCTCGTTGACTTCATTTCCCGACATAGGGTATACACTACCGTAGTCGATGCCAATCAAGGGTAGACAGTCCCTAGTTGATGATTTCTTTTCCAATCAAGGGTATAAACTCCCTGGTTGATTTCCTTTCCCGGCGTAGGGTATACACTCCCGTAGTCGATGCCAATCAAGGATATACACTCCCTGGTTGATGATTTCTTTTCCAATCAAGGGTACACACTCCCTGGTTGATGATTTCTTTTCCAATCAAGGGTATACACTCCCTGATTGATTTCCTTTCCCGACGTAGGGTATACACTACTGTAGTCAATGCCAATCAAGGGTACACACTCCCTGGTTGGTAATTTCTTTTCCAATCAAGAGTATACACTTCCTGGTTAATTTATTTTTTCCCGACGTAGCGTATACGCTTCCGTAGTCAATGCCAATCAAGGGTACACACTCCCTGGTTAATGATTTCCTTTCCAATCAAGGGTATACACTCCCTAGTTAATGATTTCTTTTCAGATCAAGGGTACACACTCCCTGGTTGATGATTTCTTTTCCAATCAAGGGTATATACTCCCTGGTTGATTTCTTTCCCCGATGCAGGGTATACACTGCCGTAGTCGATGCCAATCAAGGGTACACACTCCCTTGTTGATGATTTCTTTTGTGATCAAGGGTATACACTCCCTGGTTGATTTCCTTTCCAATCAAGGGTATACACTCCCGTAGTCGCTGCCAATCAAGTGTATACACTCCCTGGTTGATGATTCCTTTTCTAATCAAGGGTATACACTCCCTAGTTAATGATTTCTTTTCCAATCAAGGTTACAGACTCCCTAGTTGATGATTTCCTTTCCAATCAAGGGTAAACAATCCCTAGTTGATGATTTCTTTTCCAATCAAGGGTATACACTCCCTGCTTGATTTCTTTTCCCGACGCAAGGCATACACTCTCGTATTCGATGAAAATCAAGGGTAGATACTCCCTAGTTGATGATTTCTTTTCCAATCAAGGGAATACACTCCCTGGTTGATTTCTTTTCCCGCCGTAGGGTATACACTCCCGTAGTCGATGCCAATCAAGGGTATACACTCCCTGGTTGATGATTTCTTTTCCAATCAAGGGTATACACTCCCTAGTTTATTTCTTTTCCTGACGCAGGGTATACACTCCCGTAGTCGATGCGAATCAAGGGTACACATTCCCTGGTTGATGATTTCTTTTCCAATCAAGGGTATACACTCCTTGGTTGACTTCATTTCCCGATGCAGGGTATACACTCCCGTAGTCGATGCCAATCAAGGATAGACACTCCCTAGTTGATGATTTATTTTCCAATCAAGGGTATACACTCCCTGGTTCATTTCCTTTCCCGACGTAGGGTATACATTCCCGTAGTCGATGCCAATCAAGGATATACACTTCCTAGTTGATGATTTCTTTTCCAATGAAGGGTATACACTCCCTGGTTAATGATTTCTTATCCAATCAAGGGTATACACTCCCTGATTGATTTCCTTTCCAATCAAGGGTATACACTCCCGTAGTCGATGCCAATCAAGGGTATACACTCCCTAGTTGATGATTTCTTTTCCAATCAAGGGTATACACTCCTTTGTTAATGATTTCCTTTCCAATCAATAGTACGCACTCCCTCTTTTCCATTCAAGGGTATACACTCCCTAGTTGATTTCCTTTCCCGACGTAGGGTATACACCCCCGTAGTCGATGCCAATCGAGGGTACACACTCCCTGGTTGATGATTTCTTTTCCAATCAAGGGTACACACTGCCTGGTTGATGATTTCTTTTCCAATCAAGGGTATACACTCCCTGGTTGATTTCTTTTCCCGACGCAGGGTATACACTCTCGTAGTCGATGCCAATAAAGGGTAAACACTCCCTGGTTGATGATTTGTTTTCCAATAAAGGGTATACACTCCGTGGTTGATTTCATTTCCCGACGCAGGGTATACACTCCCGTAGTCGATGCAATTCAAGGGCATACACTCCCTGGTTGATGATTCTTTTCCAATCAAGGGTCTACACTCCCTGGTTGATGATTTCTTTTCCAACAAAGGTATACACCCCCTGATTGATGATTTCTTTTCCAATCAAGGGTATACACTCCCTGGTTGATGATTTCTTTTCCAATCAAGGGTATACACTCCCTGGTTGATTTCTTTTCCTGACACAGGGTATACACTCCCGTAGTCGATGCAATTCAAGGGCATACACTCCCTGGTTGATGATTTCTTTTCCAATCAAGGGTATACACTCCCTGGTTGATTTCTTTTCCTGACACAGGGTATACACTCCCGTAGTCGATGCAATTCAAGGGCATACACTCCCTGGTTGATGATTTCTTTTCCAATAAAGGGTCTACACTCCCTGGTTGATGATTTCTTTTCCAATCAAGGGTATACACCCCCTGGTTGATGATTTCTTTTCCAATCAAGGGTATACACTCCCTGGTTGATGATTTCTATTCCAATCAAGGGTATACACCCCCTAGTTGATGATTTCGTTTCCAATCAAGGGTATACACTCCTCGGTTGATGATTTATTTTCCATTCAAGAGTATAGAATCCCTGGATGATGATTTATTTTCCACTCAAGGGTATACTTCCTGGTTGATTTCTTTTCCCGACGCAGAATATACACTCCCGTAGTCAATGCCAATCAAGGGTATACACTCCTTGGTTGATGATTTCTTTTCCAATCAGGGGTATAGACTCCCTAGTTGATTTCTTTTCCTGACGCATGGTCTACACTTCCGTAATCGATGCCCATCAAGGGTACACACTCCCTTGTTGATGATTTCTTTTCCAATCAAGGGTATACACTCCCTTGTTAACTTCATTTCCCGATGCAGGGTATACACTCCCGTAGTCGATGCCAATCAAGGGTAGACACTCCCTAGTTGATGATTTCTTTTCCAATCAAGGGTATACACTCCCTGGTTGATTTCCTTTCCCAACGTAGGGTATACACTCCCGTAGTATGCCAATCAAGGATATACACTTCCTGGTTGATGATTTCTTATCCAATGAAGGGTATACACTCTCTGGTTGATGATTTATTATCCAATCAAGGGTATACACTCCCTAGTTGAAGATTTCTTTTCCAATCAAGGGTATACACTCCCTGGTTGATGATTTCTTTTCCAATCAAGGGTGTACACTCCCTGGTTGATTTCTTTTCTTGACGCAGGGTATACACTCCCGTAGTCGATGCCAATAAACGGTATACACTCCCTGGTTGATGATTTGTTTTCCAATCAAGGGTATACACTCCCTGGTTGATTTCATTTATCGACGCAGGGTATACACTCCCGTAGTTGGTGCCAATCAAGCATAGACACTCCCTAGTTGATGATTTCTTTTCCAATCAAGGGTATACACTCCCTGGTTCATTTCCTTTCCCGACGTAGGGTATACATTCCCGTAGTCGATGCCAATCAAGGATATACACTTCCTGGTTGATGATTTCTTTTCCAATGAAGGGTATACACTCCGTGGTTAATGATTTCTTATCCAATCAAGGGTATACACTCCCTGATTGATTTCCTTTCCAATCAAGGGTATACACTCCCGTAGTCGATGCCAATCAAGGGTATACACTCCCTAGTTGATGATTTCTTTTCCAATCAAGGATATACACTCCCTCGTTAATGATTTCTATTCCAATCAATGGTACACACTCCCTATTTTCCAATCAAGGGTATACACTCCCTGGTTGATTTCCTTTCCCGACGTGGGGTATACACCCCCGTAGTCGATGCCAATCAAGGGTACACACACCCTGGTTGATGATTTCTTTTCCAATAAAGGGTATACACTTCCTGGTTAATTTATTTTTTCCCGACGCAGCGTATACACTCTCGTAGTCGATGCCAATCAAGGGTACACACTCCCTGGTTGATTTCTTTTCCCGACGCAGGGTATACACTCCCGTAGTCGATGCCAATCAAGGGTACACACTCCCTGGTTGATGATTTCTTTTCCAATCAAGGGTATACACTCCCTGATTGATTTCCTTTCCCGACGCAGGGTATACACTCCTGTTGTCAATGCCAATCAAGGGCATACACTCCCTGGTTGATGCTTTCTTTTCCAATCAAGGGTCTACACTCCCTGGTTGATGATTTATTTTCCAATCAAGGGTATACACTTACTGGTTGATGATTTCTTTTCCAATCAAGGGTATACACTCCTTGGTTAATGATTTTATTTCCAATCTAGGGTACACACTCCCTGGTTGATGATTTCTTTTCCAATAAAGGGTATACACTCCCTGGTTGATAATTTATTTTCCAATCAAGGGTATACACTCTGTGGTTGATTTCTTTTCCCGACACAGGGTATACACTCCCGTAGTCGATGCCAATCAAGCGTACACACTCCGTGGTTGATGATTTCTTTTCCAATCAAGGGTATACACTCCCTGGTTAATTTCTTTTCTCGACGCAGGGTATATACTCCCGCAGTCGATGCCAATCAAGCGTACACACTCCCTGGTTGATGATTTCTTTTCCAATCAAGGGTATACACTCCCTGGTTGATTTCTTTTCCTGACACAGGGTATACACTCCCGTAGTCGATGCCAATCAAGGGTACACACTACCTGGTTGATGATTTCTTTTCCAATCAAGGGTATAAACTCCCGTAGTCGATGCCAATCAAGGGTACAAACTCCCTGGTTGATGATTTCTTTTCCAATCAAAGGTATACATTCCCGGGTTAATTTCTTTTCCCAACGCAGGGTATACGCTCCCGTAGTCGGTGAAAATCAAGGGTAGACACTCCATGGTTGATGATATCTTTTCCAATCTAGGGTATACACTCCCTGGTTGATTTCCTTTCCCGACGCAGGGTATACACTCCCGTAATTGATGCCAATCAAGGGTACACACTCCCTGGTTAATTTCTTTTCCCGACGCACAGTATACACTCCTGTATTCGATGAAAATCAAGGGTAGACACTCCCTGATTGATGATTTCTTTTCCAATCAAGGGAATACACTCCCTGGTTGATTTCTCTTCCCGCCGTAGGGTAAACACTCCCCTAGTCGATGCCAATTAAGGGTATACACTCCCTGGTTGATGATTTCTTTTCCAATCAAGGGTATACACTCCCTGGTTGATGATTTCTTTTCCAATCAAGGGTATACACTCCTTGGTTGATGATTTCTTTTCCAATCAAGGGTATACACTCCTTGGTTGATGATTTCTTTTCCAATCAAGGGTATACACTCCCTGGTTGATGATTTCTTTTCCAATCAAGGGTATACACTCCCTGGTTGATGATTAATTTTCCAATCATACACTCCCTAGTTCGTTTCCTTTCACGACGTAGGGTATACATTCCCGTAGTCGATGCCAATCAAGGATATACACTTCCTGGTTGATGATTTCTTTTCCAATGAAGGGTATACACTCCCTGGTTAATGATTTCTTATCCAATCAAGGGTATACACTCCCTGATTGATTTCCTTTCCAATCAAGGGTATACACTCCCGTAGTCGATGCTAATCGAGAGTATACACTCCCGAGTTCATGATTTCTTTTCCAATCAAGGGTATACACTCCCTCGTTAATGATTTCTTTTCCAATCAATAGTACACACTCCCTCTTTTCCAATCAATGGTATACACTCCCTGGTTGATTTCCTTTCCAAACGTAGGGTATACACTCCCGTAGTCGATGATAATATGGGTACACACTCCCTGGTTGATGATTTCTTTTCCAATCAAGGGTGTACACTTCCTGGTTAATTTATTTTTTCCCGACGCAGCGTATACACTCCCGTAGTCGATGCCAATCAAGGCTACAAACTCCCTGGTTTATTTCTTTTCCCGACGCAGGGTATACACTCCCGTACTCGATGCCAATCAAGGGTACACACTCCCTGGTTGATGATTTCTTTCCCAATCAAGGATATACAGTCCCTGGTTGATTTCTTTCCCCGACGCAGGGTATACACTGCCGTAGTCGATGCCAATCAAGGGTACACACTCCCTGGTTGATGCTTTCTTTTGCGATCAAGGGTCTACACTCCCTGGTTGATTTCCTTTCCAATCAAGGGTATACACTCACTGGTTGATGATTTCTTTACCAATCAAGGGTATACACTCCCTGGTTGATGATTTCTTTTCCAATATAGGGTACACACTCCATGGTTGATGATTTCTTTTCCAATCAAGGGTATACACTCTGTGGTTGATTTCTTTTCCCGACGCAGGGTATACACTCCCGTAGTCGATGCCAATTAAGCGTACACACTCCCTGGTTTATGATTTATTTTCCAATCAAGGGTATACACTCCCTGGTTAATTTCTTTTCCCGACGCAGGGTATATACTCCCGAAGTCGATGCCAATAAAGGGTACACACTCCCTGGTTGATGATTTCTTTTCCAATCAAGGGTATACACTCCCTGGTTGATTTATTTTCCTGACGCAGGGTATACACTCCCGTAGTTGATGCCAATCAAGGGTACACACTCCCTGGTTGATGATTTCTTTTCCAATCAAGGGTATACACTCCCTGGTTGATTTATTTTCCTGACGCAGGGTATACACTCCCGTAGTTGATGCCAATCAAGGGTACACACTCCCTGGTTGATGATTTCTTTTCCAATCAAGGGTATACACTCCCTGGTTGATTTCTTTTCCTGACGCAGAGTATACACTCCCGTAGTCGATGCCAATCAAGGGTACACAGTCCTTGGTTGATGATTTCTTTTCCAATCAAGGGTATACACTCCCTGGTTATTTTCTTTTCCCGACGCAGGGTATACACTCTCGTAGTCGATGCCAATCAAGGGTACAAACACCCTGGTTGATGATTTTTTCCAATCAAAGGTATACACTCCCTGGTTGATTTCTTTTCCCAACGCAGGGTATACACTCCCGTAGTCGGTGCAAATCAAGGGTACACACTCCCTGGTTGATGATTTCTTTTCCAATAAAGGGTATACACTCCCTGGTTGATTTCTTTTCCCAACGCAGGGTATACACTCCTGTAATTGATGCCAATCAATGGTACACACTCCCTGGTTGATAATTTCTTTCCAATCAAGGGTATACACTCCCTGGTTGATTTATTTTCCGGATGCGGGGTATACACTCCCGTAGTCGATGCCAATGAAGGGTATACGCTCCGTGGTTGATGATTTCTTTTCCAATCAACGGTATACACTCCCTGGTTGATTAATTCTTTTCCAATCAAGCGTATACACTCCCTGGTTGATTTCTTTTCCAATCAAGGGTATACACTCCCGTAGTCGATGCCAATCAAGGGTATACACTCCCTGGTTGATGATTTCTTTACCAATCAAGGGTATACACTCCCTGATTAATGATTTCTTTTCCAATCAATAGTACACACTCCCTGGTTGATGATTTCTTTTACAATCAAGGGTATAAACTCCCTGGTTGATTTCCTTTCCCGACGTAGGGTATACACTCCCGTAGTCGATGCTAATCAAGGATACAAACTCCCGGGTTTATGATTTCTTTTCCAATCAAGGGTATACACTTCCTGGTTAATTTATTTTTTCCCGACGTAGCGTATACACTCCCGTAGTCGATGCCAATCAAGGGTACACACTCCCTGGTTAATGATTTATTTTCCAATCAAGGGTATACACTCCCTAGTTAAACATTTCTTTTCCAATCAAGGGTACACACTCCCTGATTGATGATTTCTTTTCCAATCAAGGGTATACACTCCCTGGTTGATTTCCTTTCCCGACGTAGGGTATACACTCCCGTAGTCAATGCCAATCAAGGGTACACACTCCCTGGTTGATGATTTGTTTTCCAATCAAGGGTATACACTCCCTGGTTGATTTCATTTCCCGACGCAGGGTATACACTCCCGTAGTCGATGCAATTCAAGGTTACACACTCCCTGGTTAATGATTTCTTTTCCAATCAAGGATATACACTCCCTAGTTAAAGATTTCTTTTCCAATCAAGGGTACACACTCCCTAATTGATGATTTCTTTTCCAATCAAGGGTATACACTCCCTGGTTGTTTTCCTTTCCCGATGTAGGGTATACACTCCCGTAGTCAATGCCAATCAAGGGTACACACTCCCTGGTTGATAATTTCTTTTCCAATCAAGAGTATACACTTCCTGGTTAATTTATTTATTCCCGACGTAGCGTATACGCTCCCGTAGTCGATGCCAATCAAGGGTACGTATTCCCTGGTTAATGATTTCTTTTCCAATCAAGGGTATACACTCCCTAGTTAATGATTTATTTTCCAATCAAGGGTACACACTCCCTGGTTGATGATTTCTTTTCCAATCAAGGGTATACACTCCCTGGTTGATTTCTTTCCCCGACGCAGGGTATACACTGCCGTAGTTGATGCCAATCAAGGGTACACACTCCCTTGTTGATGATTTCTTTTTCGATCAAGGGTATACACTCCCTGGTTGATTTCCTTTCCAATCAAGGGTATACACTCCCGTAGTCGCTGCCAATCAAGGGTATACACTCCCTGGTTGATTTCCTTTCCAATCAAGGGTATACACTCCCGTAGTCGCTGCCAATCAAGGGTATACACTCCCTGGTTGATGATTTTTTTTCCAATCAAGGGTATACTTTCCCTAGTTAATGATTTCTTTTCCAATCAGGGTTACAGACTCCCTAGTTTATGATTTCTTTTCCAATCAATGGTAAACAATCCCTGGTTGATGATTTCTTTTCCAATCAAGGGTATACACTCTCTGCTTGATTTCTTTTCCCGACGCACTGTATACACTCTCGTATTCGATGAAAATCAAATGGTAGACACTCCCTGGTTGATGATTTCTTTTCCAATCAAGGGGATACACCCCTGGTTGATTTCTTTTCCCGCCGTAGGGTATACACTCCCGTAGTCGATGCCAATCAAGGGTATACACTCCCTGGTTGATGATTTCTTTTCCAATCAAGGGTATACACTTCCTGTTTGATCATTTCTTTTCCAATCAAGGGTATACACTCCCTGGTTGATTATTTCTTTTCCAATCAAGGGTACACGCTCCCTAGTTGATGATTTCTTTTCCAATCAAGGGTATACACTCCCTGGTTGATTTCTTTTGTTGACGCAGGGTATACACTCCCGTAGTCGATGCGAATCAAGGGTACACACTCCCTGGTTGATGATTTATTTTCCAATCAAGGGTATACACTCCCTAGTTGACTTCATTTCCTGACGCAGGGTATACACTCCCGTAGTCGATGCCAATCAAGCGTAGACACTCCCTAGTTGATGATTTCTTTTCCAATCAAGGGTATACACTCCCTGGTTGATTTCCTTTCCCGGCGTAGGGTATACATTCCCGTAGTCGATTCCAATCAAGGATATACACTTCCTGCTTCTTGATTTCTTATCCAATGAAGGGTATACACTCTCTGGTTGATGATATCTTATCCAATCAAGGGTATACACTCCCTAGTTGATGATTTCTTTTCAATTCTAGGGTACACACTCCCTGGTTGATGATTTCTTTTCCACTTAAGGGTATACACTCCCTGGTTGATTTCTTTTCACGACGCAGGGTATACACTCCCGTAATCGATGCCAATAAATGGTACACACTCCCCGGTTGATGATTTGTTTTCCAATCAAGGGTATACACTCCCTGGTTGATTTCATTTCCTGACGCAGGGAATACACTCCCGTAGTCGATGCCATTCAAGGGAATACACTCCCTGGTTGATGATTTCTTTTCCAATCAAGGGTCTACACTCCCCGGTTGATGATTTCTTTTCCAATCAAGAGTATACACCCCCTGGTTGATGATTTCTTTTCCAATCAAGGGTATACACTCCCTGGTTGATGATTTATTTTCCATTCAAGGGTATAGAATCCCTGGTTGATGATTTCTTTTCCACTCAAGGGTATACTTCCTGGTTGATTTCTTTTCCCGAAGAAGGATATACACTCCCGTAGTAGATGCCAATCAAGGGTATACACTGCTTGGTTGATGATTTCCTTACCAATCAAGGGTATACACTCCCTGGTTGATTTCTTTTCCTGACGCAGGCCCGTAGTCGATGCCAATCAAGGGTACACACTCCCTGGTTGATGATTTCTTTTCCAATCAAGGGTATACACTCCCTGGTTGATTTCTTTTCCTGACGCAGGCCCGTAGTCGATGCCAATCAAGGGTACACACTCCCTGGTTGATGATTTCTTTTCCAATCAAGGGTATACACTCCCTCGTGTACTTCATTTCCCGACGCAGGGTATACACTCCCGTAGTCGATGCCAATCAAGGGTAGACACTCCCTAGTTGATGATTTCTTTTCCAATCAAGGGTATACACTCCCTGGTTGATTACCTTTCCCGATGTAGGATATATACTCCCGTAGTCGATGCCAATCACGGATATACACTTCCTTGTTGATGATTTCTTATCCAATGAAGGGTATACACTCTCTGGTTGTTGATTTCTTATCCAATCAAGGGTATACACTCTCTGGTTGTTGATTTCTTATCCAATCAAGGGTACACACTCCCTGGTTGATGATTTCTTATCCAATCAAGGGTACACACTCCCTGGTTGATGATTTCTTATCCAATCAAGGGTACACACTCCCTGGTTGATTTCTTTTCCTGACGGAGGGTATACACTCTCGTAGTCGATGCCAATCAAGGGTACACACTCCCTGGTTGATGATTTCTTTTCCAATCAAGGGTATACATTCCCTGGTTGATTTCCTTTCCCGACGCAGGGTATACACTCCTGTAGTCAATTCCAATCAAGGGCATACACTCCCTGGTTGATGCTTTCTTTTCCAATAAAGGGTTTACACTCCCTGGTTGATGATTTCTTTTCCAATTAAGGGTATATACTCACTGGTTGATGATTTCTTTTCCAATCAAGGGTATACACTCCCTGGTTAATGATTTCTTTTCCAATCTAGGGTACACACTCCCTGGTTGAAAATTTCTTTTCCAATAAAGGGTATACACTGCCTGGTTGATGATTTCTTTTCCAATCAAGGGTATACACTCCGTGGTTGATTTATTTTCGCGACACATGGTATACACTCCCGTAGTCGATGCCAATCAAGCATACACACTCCCTCGTAGATGATTTCTTTTCCAATCAAGGGTATACACTACCTGGTTAATTTCTTTACCCGACGCAGGGTATATACTCCCGCAGCCGATGCCAATCAAGGGTACACACTCCCTGGTTGATGATTTCTTTTCCAATCAAGGGTATCACTCCCTGGTTGATTTCTTTCCTGACGCAGGGTATACACTCCGGTAGTCGATGCCAATCAATGGTACACACTCCCTGGTTGATGATTTCTTTTTCCAATCAAGGGTATACACTCCCTGGTTATTTTCTTTTCTAGACGCAGTGTATACACTTCCGTAGTCGATGCCAATCAAGGGTACAAACTCCCTGGTTGATGATTTCTTTTCCAATCAAAGGTATAGAATCCCTGGTATTTCTTTTCCCAACGCAGGGTATAAACTCCCGTAGTCGGTGCAAATCAAGGGTACACACTCCCTGGTTGATGATTTCTTTTCCAATCAAGGGTATACACTCCCTGGTTGATTTTTTTCCCGACGCAGGGTATACACTCTCGTAATTGATGCCAATCAAGGGTACACACTCCCGGGTTGATAATTTCTTTTCCAATCAAGGCTATACACTCCCGGGTTGATTTCTTTTCCCGATGCAGGGTATACACTCCCATAGTCGATGCCAATGAAGGGTATACACTCCATGGTTGATGATTTCTTTTCCAATCAACGATAAACACTCCCTGGTTGATTATTTCTTTTCCAATCAAGCGTATACACTCCCTGGTTGATTTCTTTTCCAATCAAGGGTATACACTCCCGTAGTCGATGCCAATAAAGGGTATACACTCACTGGTTGATGATTTATTTTCCAATCAAGGGTATACACTCCCTGGTTAATGATTTCTTTTCCAATCTAGGGTACACACT
>ML346246.1:0-46703 GCA_005239505.1 Nicotiana paniculata
AACCGTGTAAGAGACTCCTATTCTCACTTGGAAACACTTAAAACCCTTTAAAACTCGGACTTCGCCGAAACAGGTACCCTGGCGTTTGGAGGATAACGCCTGGGTAACGCCAGGCAGCCCCTGGCGTTTGGGGTGTAACGCCTGGGTAACGCCAGGCTCGTCCCGGGTCGCTCCTTTTCGACTCTTGCGCGTATTTTCCGACGTTTATGCTTTCATTTAGCTCGGCTTCCATTTCCAACTCACCTACACATTAAATAAACTCCATTAGGCACATACGACATGTATTTTTATCATTAAAGCACATAAAATGCAAGGNTCAACACCTAGAATTGCATGTTATTAGTTATAAACAACCTAGAGTCATTAACAAATCTGAATAACTGTTGCATTTTATCCTACACCTAGGCAAGCCTTAGGTAATTAACTTAGAAAAAATAAAATCAGAATTGTCTTTGTGATCATGTTTAACTGTCAGCATGCTTAAAACCAGTAGGCAAGCCTAATTAAGACTTCCTCTCTGAGTTATGCAATAAATTTATCTTTGTGTTATCACCTAGATACCATGCTTTAGGATTCTGAATTAATATGGACTTATTTGTGTATGAGACATGCTGCTTATATTTACTGTGTGTGGAGGAATACTCGAGCCTTTATCTGCTTTCTATGCTTTTCCTTTATCTGCAGTCCTACTTGTTTTGTTATCTGTCGTCACTAGAATTTTACCATTAAAACCTGAGGGTCTGCCCAGTAACTCCCGTTAGGATAGGAGTCTTAACTTCCTCCAGGTCTGATAGGAAAGGATGGGTCATAGCATGCAATAGAGGTCGAGACCAACGCTCGTTTTTAATAACCTTACGGGGTGGGAAGGGTAGAATATGGATATGATGACCGGTGCGCTAATACCACGTGTAGCCCCTCTTCGAGGAGTGATTACCTGGTATTGCATTGATGTGATCCATATTGTTATAAACCTAGGATACTTTTTATATGCTTAGCTCGTAATCCTTTTCGAAAGCCAATCTTGTTTACTTTTTTTTAACATCTGCATGCTTAAGATTTAAATCCCCTCTTATTTGAGCCTTTACTTGTTATTTGCTAATTGTACAAATTCACGAAACCATTTAGCGAGGAACCACACTTGTGGATCCTGAGTGGTGTCTAACACCTTCCCCTTATGATAATTTCAAGCCCTTACCCAAATCTCTGGTTAGTAACGTAGTTGTAATTGAACCCCTTAGGTGCCCTAACGCACCGTTAAAATCGTTAGGTGGCGACTCTTCAAAATATGCAAACCCCTTTCCCAAAAGGAACGAGTTGTCCCAACAAATTTCATAAACCCGATCTCCGCGAGGAAAAAAAGGGGCGCGACACATATGGCATGATTATCGTGAAACCCCTGATATGTAGTCAACTCGGAGACCAGAGTTCGTCCATAAATTTCACAATTTCCTTTCGCTTCAGGATCCTTCCAAACATCCTTTCATAATCCTTATAACACTCAAATCCACATTTACAAGTCAAGACAAAATTGGCTACTAAGTCAATTTCTTTGTCCGGAAACTATTTTATCGTCTAATGGCAGAGAGGGGCAGTTGTTGACATCCAATTTTGTCCCTCCTTTCTTCCAAACTATTTTTTTAGCTTCTAATATTTCTAATAGTTTAAGAATAATTATTTTAAAATTGTTGTCCCAAAATAGACCTAGTTAGTATTATTATTTTTTATTATTGTTAGTATCTATATTATTATTATTATTATTGGATATTAGTATTATTATTTTTATTGTTATTAATTTTATTTTTATATCATTTTTATCGTCTTTCGTGAAAAGTATATCACATTTATTTATTTAATCAAATAGTAGTATTTATTTTATTTAAAATATTTACCTAATTCTGTCCTATCTTTCTTCAAATTAATTTTCTGGCGCTCCCTAGCCATTAATAATCTAATGCTCTATTTTTATTAATTACTATTATTACTACTATTTATTATAATCATAATTGTTGAAGATATAGTTACTATTACAAAAATTATTATTTTGGTATAAGTACTATTAGCACTGTTACTAATAATACTGTTAATATAATTATTATTGAGTTACGTGCTTATTTAAAATGTAACATTATATATGTTCCAAATATTTCTATAGAGTCCAAATTAGTAAGATATGAGAGCCCAAAAAAATTAATTTGAAGAAGGGGAGACCATTTCAAGCCCAATACCTAGACCAAGACCCAACCCAATTAGCCTAATCCCTAAAACACTACGTCTATCCTCATTTCTGCCAAAAACTGTCACTCATCTTCTTCCTTCCTTCTTTATGAAAAATTCCAAACTCCTCCATCTCCAAGCCAAAACTTGTTGCACCATTTTCATGCAAAGAACGCCTCATTCCCCACCCATCTCTTTATCTCTCTCAAACGCTTATCTCTCTCTCTTCCTTCAACGGGTCAGTCAACATATGAAGACAAAAGACTTCTAAAATTTTGATTCTCCAAGTCTGAAGGACTGATTTCTCAGAGATTTGGTTTGATTTTCAAAACGACTCTTATAGTCGTTTGAATTTCAAATCCCACCAAGAAATTAAGCCCTAATTTTTCATTATAAATAGTCGTGTTTTAAGGACATTAAAAAAAAGAAGCTCGGAGCCCCCCCCCCCCCTTTCACCCTAAAATTTGAAGGGTTCAGCCGCCCACTTTCACCAAAAATGGTGGTTAGACGCACCTTTCACCCCACAACCTAATGGCTTAGCGGCAGCCTCTATCCTCTGAGATTTACTGCTCTTCTTCTAAAATTCTAGCTTGCTTTTTTTTTTTACTTCCCGACTCCGTTGCTCCTAGCAATACTCTTCATTTTTTCTTTGGCGATTTGTTGCCTTTCAGAATAGTGGATTCGAGTCCTGAGATAGTCCCTTGACTCTCGCCCATGTTCGCTTCACCCCAAAAGGTCAGTAGATTTCTCTTTTTTTCTTTTTCTTTTTTTTCAATTTTGTAATACTAAGTGTGCTTGAAATTCTACACATATTTTGAAAAACATTGTTAGTTCCATTGCAATTTTCTGACATTCAAAGTGTTTCTTGTTAATCTTCGATATCATCTAATTCAAGACGTCATTCTGTGTTTGTCGCTTGTTAGAAATCATGTGTCAAGTATTTTTAGTTACTGGATATGTGTTAGAAATCACGTGTTAAGTGTTTTTAGTTGCTGGCTATGTGTTAGAAATCATGAGTTTAAGTATTTTAGTTGTTGGTTGTATATTAGAAATCATGTGATATATTTCTTTTTTCTAATATTGAGGATGTGTTATGTCTCATCATATGTTTAAGTGAAGAAACTGTGACTGAAGACCTGGTTCAATGTCGATTTAGTCAGCACATTTTGTTAGAATTCTTATGTTCGAAAGCGATTTCGTAGAGCTGGTAGTTGCTATGGCATGTCAGTTAAAATCCCCTTCCATATTGCAAACTGATTATGAGTTAGAAAGTTGTCTAGCTATTCAAAAAAAATAAGGTATCTTTGTTGAATTGGAAAACTTCTTTTTGTGACTCTCTGTGCCGATAATTATGCCAAAAGATGACTACTTAAGTTCATATATGGACTCTATGTACCATGCCTATGGGTTTAATAAGTTTTATTCAACTGAAAGATAGTATTGTTTATTTTATCATCCTTCATCATCTATAAGCTATGTCCGTTCGTATTTTTAAAGTTTGCCAAAAGAGATATATTAGGCTTCTGTCATCATCTAAAGATAATATCATTTGTTAACTTCATACTTTTTGTCATAACTTAGAATCATGCTCGTAGGAGAATGTTAGAGTACCTTAAATATGACTAACGAATATTCAGTGAGATCTTACTTGTTAGTCCAAACTTAGTTATGTTCCATCAATATTTGTACTTTTATACCTATCATAAATAAATGATGACCGTGGAAATATGCTTGCCATAAAGATTATTAATCTGATTTAAGGATTAATTTTTTGTTATAAGAGCTGGTCCCCTTGGTTCATCTATTAGTAGCAAATATGATTTTGAACCTTTGCTTTAGACGTTTTTCCCATTTAATTATGAACACTTTGTTTAAGATAAATTAAGCTAAATGTGCACTGTTAAGTGAAGATTTAATTTATTTAGTATCTTTCATATTTAAACAGCATGCCTATAGGACTCTATTGAAGATTAAATGGTGTGTTTATACCTAGCATGTTAACCTATACGTTTTTTGAAACAACTACTTTCATGATTTATGAAAAGAGAGTAGAAGTATATATATGTCGGGTACATACTCCTATTAAGAATGTGATGTTAGTAAGGGACATATGAGGTTCTTTTGCATGTTCTTTTTGTAGTAATGTAAATTTTTGGAAGTAGAGAATTGTGAATTGATGCGCTTCTTTAATTTGGTTTGTTTTAATTGTCCTTACCTTAGTATAGGGCTTCTTTACTAATCTTTATTTTTCCTTTTTCTTTGCATAAACACTTGGAGTGACACAACGCTCCTTGTACACATATGGAGTCTTAATGTCAGACTCTCCATATTTCCTCATGGAGTTAATACAACACATGTTCGTATAAAGTATCAGATAGCAAGAAAACAAGCGAAACGCCTAGGGATGCCTATGGCATCTTTCATTTTTTTTTATGTTATCATTTGTTTAACTTCTTTATGATTGATGATTTATTTTGGGGTTTATATTATATGAGATTTGGTAGTTAGATATTATTTTGTGTACTGGCATTTACTCTATTTAATAACAAATCGCGAATTGTATTTACATGATTCTTAAGAGCTTTTAAAATAAACAATTTGTATAAGTTAAAATATTAATAATGACCTTTTTTTGTTTGCCCATATCATTTTAGAAATACTTAATGTTCTTTGGCAACATTTGGCCATAAAAAGTTTGCTTCTTTTTCCAATGTTCAAGTATGAATTTAGGTTTTCGAAAAATGGTTTTTGTAGCATTTTTTGGCACACTGAACTCAAGTTTGACTCATTTAGTAATATTTTTGTATGTAAAACATAGTTATGTGTTTTTTTAACTATGTATAAAAATATTAAATTCTCTACTTATATTTTATATTAACCTAAGTTTTATCGGTTAATCATATTTAATGGATCTTAAAGGATGCTTTAATAACCTTCCCTATAAGATTAATTAGAACTCTTACCCATAGTCTTAAAGGTTAAGCAGATCATATAATTGGTGTCCTAGTTCACCTTTAAAATAATTAGGTGGCGACTCTCATTAATTAATTAAATCTTTCAAACTACCAATATGTTATACTCTAGTTTGACCCAGTTAAAATGGGGTATAACAGCTACTAGAAGTGAGAAGAAAGGGAAGAAAAATCAACCTAAAGAGTCACAGCAACCTACAAGGATCTTGCCTAGAAGAGCAGCTTCTACAACTACAAAATGATGATCAAGACTCTAATATGGAACATAATGTCTGTTAAGACTCAATAGGCCTTTCAGAGGGTTATAAATATGAAAAGGGAACATGGCTTCTTCATTATTGCACTCATGGAACCATTTCAAAAGAAGAGATTCATTCAGAACTATAGAAGAAGGCTAGGTAGGGAAGCTGCAATTTCAAATGTGAATAGGAAAATTTGGTTGTTCTTTGATGCAGTGGTGGAATGGGATTTGTTGATTGATACTGAGCAACAAATGACAATCAGAGTATACCATCAGGAACTTGGTATGTTTATTATGGCAATCTTTGTATATGCTAAGTGTTGTGCTTTGGAAAGATTAGAATTATGGGATAATCTTTATTACTTAGCTAGTGACATGGAGCTGCCATAGTTAGTGGGGGTGACTTCAATGTTGTGCTTGTAGAGGATGAGAAGATAGGTGGTCTCCCAGTTTATCCTCCAGAGTATGAAGACTTTGCCTTTTGTGTTAATTCTTGTGGATTATTTGATCTAGGCTACAAAAGCAATCCTTTCACATGGTGGAATGGAAGGCCAAATGAGGAATGCATATTCAAAAGACTAAACAAATTTTTTGTCAATTTGCCTTTTCAAACTTTGTTACCTACAATAGAAGTGGAGCACCTTATTAGAACAGGCTCAGATCATTCTCCTTTATTGATGAGTTGTGGTGAAGAGGTTTGTCGCGCCCCCTCTTTCCTCGCGAAGATCGGGTTTATGACATTCGGTTGGGACAACTCTTTCCTTTTGGGAAAGGGCTTTGTGTTTTTTAGAGTCGCCACCTAACGATTTTTAAAGGTGCATTAGGACACCAAAGGGGTTCATTTACAACTACGTTGTTAACCAGAGATAGGGTAAGGGATTGAAATTATCCTAAGGGGAAGGTGTTAGGCACCCCTTAGGATCCACAAGTGTGGTTCCCGGCCAAACAGCTTTTCTGAATTGTACAGCTTAGCAAACAAACAAATAAAGGCTCAAATAAGAAAGGATTTAAGTCTTAAGCATGCCGATGTTTGAAAAGAAACAGTAAAGAAGGTTAGATTTTGAAAAGTATTACGACCTAAGAATACAAAGGGTGTCCTAGGTTTATATGGATCACATTAGTACAATACCCGGTAATCACTCCTCAAAGAGGGGCTAAACGTGGTATCAGCGACTGGTCATCATATCCATATTCTACCCTTTTTCCACCCTGTGAAAGTAACTAAATCGAGTGTTGGTCTCGACCTTTATTGCATGTTGTTACCCCTCCCTTCCTATTAATCCCAGAGGAATTTAGGACTTCTATCCTATAAGGGATGTTCTAGGCAGACCCTCAGGTTTGAAGGAAAAACACTAAGGCGACAGATAAGAACATGTAGGACTGCAATTAAGGGGAAACACATAAAATCAGAGAAAAGGCACAAGTATACCTCCACAAGTAATGCAAATAGGCAGCACGACTCATACACAGTTAAAGTCTTTTGATTCAGATCCTAAAACATAGTATCTAAATGATAATAACAAAGACAGATTTATTGCATAACTCAGAGAGGAAGTCTTAATCAGTTTTTATCCTGTTGATAATTAAGCAGCCTACATAAATAGACATATTTCCAGTTTTAACAACTTTAATTACCTAAAGCTTACCTAGGCGTAGGACGATGCTCAATAATTACCCGAATTATTAAAGAAACTGTTGGAGTTGTTTTGCCTAAACATGTTGTACTTAGGTGTTGCATCAAATGCAGAATTATCACTAGTTGTTTAGAGACATGGTAAAACAGTTTTAGGTCCTTTTTCATGCATTGGTAATTAGGCAAGGAATGAGTCCTAAAACATGATATCTAGTGCACAGGTAGGGATGCATAATGATGCATATACAGAATCCTAAGCTGGATTTCTAAATGCACAATAATTACAGCATTAAGCATGATTTCAGAAGATGCAAGAGTGGCAGTTTATTTTAGTGTTGTTTACTCTAAACAGGATCTCTAAGTGTTCATGGCAGCATAGAGCATGATTGCAAAGTACTGGTTATTAACACATTTTATTGCAGGATTCTCTAAGTGATATGATAGTGAGATGTACATGCTGAAAACAGTAAGTATAAGTCCTAGGGAACATGATCTCTAATGCATGAAATGAGTCCTAAGCATGATCTCTATTGCGCAAGTAGGAATATAAACATGATAACATGTTTTCTACCTTTTTAATTGCTAAAGCATACATAATCACCTCTTCCCTTTCCACTATCCATCCCCAAAGTAGTTTACAAGTAGTTATTATAGGCCATTTGCATAAATTACATTATTGAAATAAGAAAAGAAAAAAAGGAGTTATGATATAGGGATCCTACTGATAGGACCAAAACCCCAATAATGCCTCAAATTCCATTAGTTCACAGCCTTTCATATAATCCAGGTGTGTTAGAGTTCCCTAAGGATCTCAAAGAATCCCGGGGCAATGCTCACACCCAGATTTCATAGCCAAGATAGAGTAAGTGCAGTGTGGAAAGGCTAGCTCTTGTGTGTCAAAGTTCAGAGGGAGATCAAGGGTCCCAAGGCAATGCTCACACAAGAGGGCAGAACCTAATGTCTAAGAGTATAGTGGAAGTGCTTGACATAGTTTTGAAAGAGTTGAGTTGGAAAACAGTTTGAAAATGAGTAGTTTGAAATAAGTTTTGGAGAACAGAAGATTTGGCTTCTAGTGAAAAAAGTGTTTGAAAGGAAAGAGGGTAAGGCAATCAACAACTTAGAACCACATCAGCATGCATAGTGTAAGGAAGCAGTCACAAACAAGGAAAGGGGGAATTGGGTGTGACAACCCAATTTTGGAGTCGTGATGGCGCCTGCCGTGGAACCAGGAAAGCCGCCCCTTATTTCTAAGCTAAATTCAATTTCCAGTAAAAAAAATACTATTTTTAAACGAATTTATTGATAATACTAAGAGTCTGAAGTTTAAAAACAAAATTTAAATCTCCAACCCCGGATCGGGTGTCACTCAGTCATGAGCTACTATAACATAAAGCAAGGAAAGGAGAAACTGACAACATATCTCAAAATAGATAACAACAGGTAGAATAAGAAAGAGAAGACGAGGTCGTGATCGCCACCTACTACCTCGACGACTCCAATGAAACTCTGACAGCTTCTCAATATCCACTACCAGGTCCCGGTGTACCTGGATCTGCATACAAGGTGCAAGGGGTAATGTGAGTACACCAACTCAGAAGTAACGAACCCAAACTATAGGCTGAGAGGTAGGGACGGAGAAAACCTCAGAATTTACAATAAACAATATACAGAATTTAGACATGCTAATAGTTTATCAGGATGAATAAATATGCCAAGTATGCCAATATACTCTACATGCCATCATAAAAATATATGTATAAAACCAGTTCGGATATGCACCTAGCGCTCATAACCCTCACACAGCAGTCCACTCAGTACCGTATATGGCTCTCAGGCCCAGGGAAAAGTCCATCCCGATGTACATAATCATTGGTGACCGTAGTCACTCCGTACCGAGGGAAAAAAAGCCAATCCAGCCCCACGGAGAAAGTCCATCTCCAGATTACAACACTCGGACAAGATCCATGTCAAGGGACGATCCATCCCTCACATAACATCCACTTCGTACACAATCCATGCCAAGGGAAAATCCATCCCTCAACATCAATGCGCTCACTGGGGGTGTAAAGACTCCGGAGGGGCCCTAGTGGCCCAAGCGCCATATCAAGCCAATGAAGGCATGATTTAAATATCGCTACAGTGTGCAGTCTGTTCTCATAACTGTCTCAATAACAAGCTCTCGGCCTCACTAAGTCATTACTCTTCAGTCTCACTCACATGGATCACATGCATCCATCGCCCCGAAACAATGATAAGTATGCATATAATTAACAATACTGATACTAAGATATGAAGTGATATGCTATAACAGGACTGAGTATATGAAATCAAATAACCACAAAATGAGACAGTAATGTACGACCACTCGGCTCTCAGCATTTTCGGCGTGAAGCCTAGCATTTATACTTAACATGATTTCTAACAGGTTCACAATTACCATATTAACAGAAGCACATATATCATCAGGGAATAATCACTAAGCGGTGCCATGGGATAAGCCAGGCCACAAATACTCGGTGCACGCCCCCACGCCCGTCACTTCCCATGCGTGTCACCTCGATTATAGTCATAAATCATTTAGCTCGGGGTTTCGAACCCTCATAACCAAGTTTGGAAATGTTACTTACCTCAAAACCGGCTAAAATACTATTCCGCATTTCCTTTGCCTTTAAATTCAGCCTCTGAGTGCTCCAAATCGACTAAGTTCAGCTTTTTATCATCAAATTATGCTTAAGGAACGAATTCCAATTGAAAAGTACCAAATTTAGCTCAAAACCCGAAATTAGACAAAACACGACCCCCGGGCCCACATCTCGGAACTAGAAAAAATTTATACCAAAATGTTCTTCATCATCTCGTGAGTCCGTACATATAAAGAACGCTAAAATCGGAGTTCGTTTGACCCCTGGAATCGACCCCTAAAGGTCTCATAATCTAAAGCCCTAACTCCACCTTTTTCTACTGATTTTCGTGAATTTAACACCGATATTATGTTCCTTAATCACCTATAATCGAGTTTTATGGTCCAAAATACTTACCTCCACGAAGAATACTGATTTCCCTCTTCAAAATCGCCTCCAAGCTCTTTTCCCGTTCAAAAATGGTGTTAAAAGGTCTAATGGTCGCGGAGGGTTTTAATTTATACTTTTTGCCCAGGGGTTACGCACATGCGGCTTTATTAGCGCACCTGCGGACCCGCACCTAGGGTCCAAGGTGCGCACCTGCGCATTTGACTTAAACCCTCGATTTTTGCACCTGCGGTTGCTTCTTCGCACCTGCGCTTCCGCAGGTGCGACCACTAGTCCGCACCTGTACCCCTTCACGACCAATCAAATCCGCACCTACACAAGGTCTTCACACCTGCGGACCTCGCGCCTGCGGTCCTCCTTCCGCAGGTGCGACCACACCAGCAGTGGTGCAGCAGCAGCAGATTTGCTGCATATTTCCAACTCCGAACTTCCCGTTAACCATCCGAAATCAATCCCGAGCCCCTCGGGACCCCAACCAAATATACCAACATATCATATATGATCATTCAAACTTAGTTGCACTCCCGAAAACACTAAAAATAACATCAAAACACCAAAATCACATCAAATTCAAGCTTAAGAACTTTGAAATTTCTAAAATCCACCAACGATGCCGAAATTGTCCAAAACAACTCTGATTGACCTTAAAATGAAGACATATCCAAAATGACATTACGAACCTGTTGCAACTGTCGGAATTCCATTCCGACCCTGATAGTCTAATTTCCACTACCGACCGAAAATTACCAAAACTAACTTTCGTCAATTCAAGCCTAATTCTACACCGGTACTCACAAAAATATTCCGAACACACTCCTAAGTCCCAAATCTCCTAACGAAGCTATCCGAGCCATAAAATCCATATTCCGAGGTCGTTTACCAATAAGTCAACTCCCGGTTGACTTTTCCAACCATAAGGCCAACTTAAGAGACTCAGTGTCTCATTTCTCACTACGACCACTCCGAACCCGAACTAACCGGCCTAACACATCATAATTAAGTTAATTAACACGTGAAAAAGCTGAAACAGGGAAAATGGGGCTAATCTCATGGAACGATCAGCCGGGTCATTACACTCTCCCCTACTTAAACATATGTTCGTCCTCGAACGTGCCAAGAGGTGTTCTCCAACACCATCAAACTGCCGCGCAGCCTACCATGCACATACTCGGGGGTGATCCCACGTCACCCTATCCCATATAGGTCTTATAGCATAACACAGTTGAAATTTTGAAATCCAATCCTGACCCATAAACCTTAGAACCAAATTCCCACTTCTGAAATAATATACTAGATCAAAATTCCACAACTATAAACTGAAAAAGTCTGAACATGCTGGATCAAGCCATATACACACCCCAGATGAAATCACATAATACACCGCGTGACTCAAACACCCATAGCGATAAATCCTAATCACAATAGGTGCACAGAGCAACTCAATACCGGTACATAACCTCTTATCAAGAAATGCCTCGCTCTAACACTTTCATATACTACCGATGATGACAGAATCACGTAGAAACTAACAAATATTCGTCCGATCAGTCACACATGAAGCTCCCCCTTCCCAAAAAGGAATTATAGCAAATTTCTAAGCTGACTCCCGATATTTATCCTTCCAACTATGATGTAGACAATTCAAACAATATTCATTCTAGGTCCAATGACCTCTTCTCATCCAACACGACCACTTTGATGACATGACGCATCAATATAATCCAAATCCATAACCTGTGCAACTCATGCACTCAATAGTAATATCCTACGAACTCAAATCATAGAAGAAATTCACACGAAAGGACTATTCTGCCATTAACAATTACCATCACAACACCATGCTCATCGTAAAACCAAAACACACGAATCTGACACCGAGGATCATACCTTCACATAACTCCGCTACAATGAGTGATCCCATCGAAACGCTAGTCCACATGAAATACTTCAAGCAGCCAATAGATATCATTTACTTAGTCATCTGAAACTGCCAATGATGCCTAAGAATTTTGACCTTCCTTCCAGAACTGAAACGTGAACTCACACATGAAAATCTCGACTCTACACAACGTACCGCATACAACATGCCATCCTATGATAAATATGGAAACTTTATAACCCCTTCCGAGCCACAAGCAACTACGTACCCAACTAGCCAAGAACTTACATTTGATCCCATCTAGAAGCAAAATCACTATACCTCTCATGCTCCTCACGCCAGTAGAAAATACACATCTCTAACCGTGGTAGAAACCATCAGGAACTATTCGAATCCCATTTGTACAACACCAAACCGTCAGAACAAAATCCTTCTGACTCAACCACGCTACTCAGGTCACCAACCCCCAAGAGCATTGCTAGGAAACACATGTAGAAACTCATTGCCTCATAAACACCCAAAGAACTAATCATATCCCTTACCATACCGATCTGACCCATCAGATCCATTCCCGAGAGTCATCCACTCTATACAAATCTTGATTAAACCGATCAAGCAGACAGAACGACCTGACCCTGTTTGCACAGCAACATACTAGGAAACTAATCCGCACACTTGAAGCAACAAGCAAATTCATACACTGCACCCACTATAGAACTCACCTACTCGTAGAGTAAATTATAGCTTGTATCGAAGAATTTCCATTACTCGAGTCATTCCCAGACTCTACCTCTACAGATCATAACTGATTCACCAATATACCTCGAACAGAAACAAATGCAACAAAAAAAATCATGCAATCAATTTATCATTAACAGACTTCCCCACTTGTCTCAAAGCCAACGATCAAAACAACATAAGAGGTCTTCCCATACACTCACGACTCGAGGCCATATGCCAACTCCAGACAGAAGTCAAACGCTTAACAGTTCTTGCTACATATCCAGCCAACCCCTTTTTGTCACAATCAAGCAATATAAACACATCTCACTCTCAAATCACACTCACCACATAGTCATCTAGTCACCAAATATCGTCAATAAGGACACCAACGGACATATAAGTCCCCAATACATGTGCTCACACAAATGAAATCTCGGCACTCAAGCCACAGACAAAAATCCGGCCTCTAGTCCTCCAGACTGACCCCAAACATGCTAAAATCACCTCCTATTCATGGAAGTCACAAGCCATCGATGCACAGTTGAAATCGAGCGCTCGCGTGCGCGTTTGAATATATGAAAGGAGTTAAAAGAATTACGCTTCAGGTTGAATCAATGGATTCGCATGACAAGAGTTCAAGAAGGTGAGATTTTTCCTAAAGGTTTTGCAGCCTCTCGAAGATAATTACAGACGTCCTCGTACCGATCCGCAAGACTCTACTAAACCTGCTCGTGACTAGTGAGACCTATTTAACCTAGAGCTCTAATACCATCTTCTCACGACCCGATTTCGGAGTTATGATGGTGCCTGTCGTGGAACCAGGCAAGTCGCCCCTTTGTTTCTAAGCTAAATTCAATTTCCAGTAAAAATATGATTTTTAAACGAATATATTGATAATACTAAGAGTCTGAAGTTTAAGAACAATATTTGAAACAAAATTTAAATCTCCAACCCCGGATCCGGTGTCACTCAGTCATGAGCTACTATAACATAAAGCAAGGAAAGGAGAAATGGACAACATAGTCTCAAAATAAATAACAACAGGTAGAATAAGAAAGAGAAGACGAGGTCGTGATTGCCAGCTGCTACCTCGACGACTCCAATGAAACTCTGACAGCTGCTCAATATCCACTACCGGGTCCCGGTGTACCTGGATCTACACACAAGGTGCAAGGGGTAACGTGAGTACACCAACTCAGAATTAATGAACCCACACTATAGGCTGAGAGGTAGTGATGGACAAAACCTCAGAATTTACAATAAACAATATACAGAATTTAGACATGCTAACAGTTTATCAGGATGAGTAAATATGCCAAGTATGCCAGTATACTCTACATCCCATCATAAAAATATATGTATAAAACCAGTACGGATCTACACCTAGCGCTCACAACCCCCACACAGCAGCCCCCTCAGTACCGTATATGGATCTCAGGCCTAGGGAAAAGTCCATCCCGGAATGTACATAATCATTGGTGACTGTAGTCACTCTGTACTGAGGGGGAAAAAGCCAATCTAGCCCCACGGAGAAAGTCCATCTCCGGATTACAACACTCGGACAAGATCCATGTCCAGGGATGATCCATTCCTCACATAACATCCACTTTGGACACCATCCATGCTCAGGGAAAATCCATTCCTCAACATTAGTGCGATCATTGCGGGTGTAAAGACTCCGGAGGGGCCCTACTAACCCAAGCGCCATACCAAGACAACGAAGGCATACTTTAAATATCGCTACAGTGTGCAGTCTGTTCTCATAACTGTCTCAATAACAAGCTCTCGGCCTCACTCAGTCATTACTCTTCAGTCTCACTCACATAGATCACAGATGCATCCATCGCCCCGAAACAATGATAAGTATGCATATAATTAACAATACTGAGATTGAGATATGAAGTGATATGCTATAACAAGACTGAGTATATGAAATCAAATAATCACAAAATGAGACAGTAATGTACGACCACTCGGGTCTCAGCATTTTTGGCGTGAAGCCTAGCATTTATACTTAACATGATTTCTAACAGGTTCACAATCACCACATTAACAGAAGCACATATATCATCAGGGAATAATCACTAAGCGGTGCCATGGGATAATCCAGGCTACAAATATTCAGTGCACACCGGCACGCCCGTCACTTGGTATGCGTGTCACTTCGATTATAGTCATAAATCATTTAGCTCGGGGTTTCGAACCCTCCAAACCAAGTTTGGAAATGTTACTTACCTCAAAACCAGCTAAAGTACTATTCTGCAGTGCCTTTGCCTCTAAATTCAGCCTCTGAGTGCTCCAAGTCTACCAAGTTCAGATTTGTATCATCAAATTATGCTTAAGGAATGAATTCCAATTGAAAAGTACCAAATTAGCTCAAAACCCGAAATTAGCCAAAACCCGACCCCCGGGCCCGCGTCCCAAAACTCGACAAATTTTATACCAAAATGTTCTTCATCATCTCACGATTTCGTACATATAAAGAATGCTAAAATCGAAGTTCGTTTGACCCCTCAAATCGACCCCTAAAGGTCTCATAATCTAAAGCCCTAACTCCACCTTTTTCTACTGATTTTCATGAATTTAACACTGATATTATGTTCCTTAATCACCTATAATCAATTTTTAGGGTCCAAAATACTTACCTCCACGAAGAACACTGATTTCCCCTCTTCAAAATCGCCTCCAAGCTCTTTTCCCGTTCAAAAATGGTGTTAAAAGGTCTAATGGTCGCGGAGGGTTTAATTTTATACTTTCTGCCCAGGGGTTTTGCACCTGCGGCTTTATTAACGCACCTGCGCTCCCAGGTGCGCACATGCACATATGACTTAAACCCTCGATTTCTGCACTTGCGGCTGCTTCTTCGCACCTACGCTTCTGCAGGTGCGACCACTCGTCCGCACCTGCGACCCCTTCACGACCAGTCAAATCCGCACCTGCGCAAGGTCTTCGTACCGGCAGACAGTGGTGCTCCAGCAGCAGATTTGCTGCATATTTCCAACTTCGAACTTCCCGTTAACCATCTGAAATCAATCTCGAGCCCCTTGGGACCCCAACCAAATATACCAACATATCATTTATGATCATTCAAACTTAGTTGCACTCCCGAAACACTAAAAATGAAATCAAAACACCAAAATCACATCAAATTCAAGCTTAAGAACTTTGAAATTTCTAAAATCCACCAACGATGCCGAAACTATCCAAACAACTCCGATTGACCTGAAATTTTGCAGACATATCCAAATGACATTACGAACCTGTTCCAACTATCGGAATTCCATTCCGACCCCGATAGCCTAATTTCCACTGTCGACTGAAAATTACCAAAACTAACTTTTGCCAATTCAAGCCTAATTCTACATCGGTCCTCACAAAAATATTCCGAACACACTCCTAAGTCCCAAATTTCCTAACGAAGCTATCCGAGCCATTTCTCACAACGACCACTCCGAACCCGAACCAACCGGCCCAACACATCATAATTAAGTTAATTAACACATGAAAAAGTTGAAACAGGGAAAATGGGGCTAATCTCATGGAACGACTGGCCTGGTCGTTACATGGGGAAAGTAGTTCATATGTGAAAGCATATCGGCAAATAGGTTAACATCAGAGAAGTACTATAGAACTTAAATAGTCATAGCAATAGTCTATCACAAACTGTTCATGCCAGGAGATTAAAAACATTAGATTGAGGGTGCTGAACAGAGTTACACATTAGGTCCAGGGAAAGGGTTCAGGATTACATAGTAACTAGGGGTCATTAGTACATGCTTATAGTGTTAGGAATCAGGGGTAAGGCAGAATTGTAGTGGAAACATGTAAGAGAGAGAGAAATAGACATGTCGAACTAAGGGGAAAAGGGGAGATCACATAGACAGAACAGGCATGCTAATTGCAAGGTAAACAGCAGAACCACAAGTAGAAACATACGAGAAAAACACAAGGAATTGTAATACAAATAGAAACATATTGTTTTGGATGTAGTAAACATAAACTGAAAACATACCAGTTGAATGAAAGAATGAGTGCAAAGTGGAGAGCAATAAAGTGAAGAGAAGTAGAGAAGTAGTGTGTAGAGAAATAGAACAGTATAATCATTTATTCTTGGCTTTCAGCCGACTGATTAGAAAGTAAACAGCAAGAGAAATGAGAGAGTATGTGTGTGTAAGAGAGTTCAGAACAGTGTATTGTTCGTGTCTGTGTTAAGGAGAGAGTAGAGGTATTTATAGTTTTGAGAATAGGCAGAAATAAGGTAACAAATAATAGTTCACCACAATCATGGAAGTAGACACCAATTAGGATCAAATTAAGGCTAAGACTTCCTTGAATTAAGGAGTCATGGTTTAAACGTCAATCAACAGAAATAAACAAGGAAAGAAATCACTGAAAAGATGATGTTATCATATAAGTAGTAAAAGTATATAGCATGTGATTAAGACTAGATGCAGAATATCCTGATTAAGGAAAGTGCATATGTGAATCAATTTGACAGCCTTATTCATAGGAATAAGGCAGGGCACAGTTTAATTCCGGAAAGCAGTAAGAGAATCCTCGAATGAGGTCCTAATCACAGGGAATCAGTACCAATCAAGGAGAATATCACATACATAAGGAATACTCGAAATCAGAATATTGTGTAAAAATCAATAAAGTACTAATCACAATTATTTAGAGATTCAAAAATGGTAAAGCAGTACTGGAATAACACATATTAAGCAGGGTTAGGAACCCTAATCACGCAAATTAGGGATTCTCATAGGAATCATTAGGGATTTAGCATAATAGACAGAATAAGAAACATCAAAAAACCCTAACGGCAAGCAGATAACACTAGGAATCACAGAGCATACATGAAAGCAAAGTAGTCATGCTAGAACATGTAAACATTATCGCAAATACACTCAGACTCATAGAGTGACTGAGAATTTTGGGGTTTTTTAACAAAAATGAATCAGACAAGATGGGGTAAAACTCACATAATATTTAAACATGGTAGAATCATAAAATAATGCTGAGAAACCAGAAAAAGAACAGTTTAGAAAGGGATTTTGGAAACCTTAGTTCAAAAACCAGAAAATCATTTAGGAACCTGAAGAGTCTTTAAAGAAAACATGGAAAGAAATCATAATAGGTATAGATCTGTTACAGATCTAAAAGGATAAGAAGATTTAAAGAACTAGGGTTTCGAAGAGAACCCAGAAAAAGATTAAAAAAAAGCCTTAAAATGTTACTGGCTTTATTCCAAAGGTCATAGATCTTACTCAGACAGCCGGAGGTGGCCGTTAATGGCATGAGAACTCATGGGGTGAGTGAACCGCCTTCTGGCTCCTCTGAGGGCCTCAAGATGGTGATACCCGGCATAGAGGGAAAGCCATAGGCTGGGGGTGGTGGTGAGACCACCATGGTTACTGGCAAAGCAATAGCAGGTGAGAGCTTAGGTTAAAAGAGAGAGTTGAGAGAGATGAGAGCATCTGAAGGCGGCGGGGGTTTTGGAATGAACAAGGTTAGGGCTCTTTAGGAATTAAAAAAGGAAACGGTTATTTCGACCGTTGATCTGGGAGATCAACGGTCAGGATTAGACCGGGTAAATGGGTTCCGGGTTTGGGTAGGAGTTTATAAGATCTGGTTCGGGTAGTTGGGTAGGAAATTGGTTTAGGAGTGGGCTCAATTTGGGCTATAATTTGAAAGCCAAATTTGGTTATGATTTAAATAGCCAATTTCCCTATTTTGATTTTAATAAAATAATAAATAAATTTTTTGAGGATAATTTTCTATATCAAAATGATTAAGAATGTATAATTATCATTTTAAAAATATAGAGGCTAATTTCACATATATATAAGATATAATTATACATTAAAATGGGCTAACATTGCAATTATATGCAATTTAGCTTAAAAAATACCAAATATAATTATAAAAATGCATAAAAAATTATATTAATTAAATTTGGGCATAAGTATATAATTTGAATGAATAAATCATCATAACAATAATTTTGGAAATAATTATTGGATTTTATGAATAAAAAGGGGAGAAAATAAATCAATTTAAACCCTTAAAATTATGGGGAAAATTATTAAAAACCTTGTGTATGTTTATATATGCATATATATGCTATTTTGAAAGTATTTATTCATGTTAAAAAAATAGGAAAAATTGGGTATCAACAGCTGCCCCTCTTTACCCGGGAAGGATGAAAGAGTTGTCGGGTAAAGATAGGATGGCCAATTTTGACCGAGCGAAACGGTTTGGAACAATTTAGGCCGCGCCCTGGTTTCTGAGCTGATTACATATCCCTGGTTTTACAGGAATCAGGCCGTATGTAGTTCAGGAGTCATCGGCGAAGTATACCGATGAAGTTTTACAAGAACGGACGCAACATATAGGGTTAGGTGCACAAACGGCTTACGGGAATGGTTAGGAAAATCAGAGCGGGACCGCTCCCGCTAGGATAGTCGTTGCTCGCCGAATTACCTGCAAATAACTAATACCAGCATATATTGTGCGTAAATTTAAACATGATGCAAGTTCCCGTTGGACTATGAAGGTTGTCTTCGAACATTTAAGAATGACGTCCTCAGACCATGACGTCCTGGGCTATGAATTACTTGATGCAGGATTCGCAGGCCATGAAAATTATGTTCTCCGGCCATGAGGATGGTGCCTCCGAACTATGATGCCTTTGAATAATTATATGCAAAGGTTGAAAGAGATCCTCAGGCCATGGCATGGTGTTCTCGGGCCATGAAAATAGTGCTTCCGAACGATGACGCCTTTGGATAAGTTGGCGATATTTCAACCCATGGAAATGCAATAGTATGATGCCGACAAGACAGAGCTTAGTCTTGCGAATTGAAGGACGGAGCTTAGCCCGTAGAAAAAGCAAAATAAATAGTGCTTGAGATAGTGTTTGAAGAAAAAGTAAATTGGAGGCAGAGCTTAGCCTTGAAAGGCATAGAAGTAGCCTTATGCAAGTGGAAGGCAGAATGGTAACCTTATGCAAAAAATGCAGATGGAGATAGCGTTTAGTCTCAGAAGGCCGAAAGGTAGCCTTATGCAATGCAGATGGAGACAGTGCTTAGTCTCGGAAGGAAGAATGGTAGCCTTGTGCAATGATGTAGGTGGAGGCAGAGCTTAGCCTCGAAAAGCCGAAAAGTAGCCTTATGCAAGTGGAAGGTAGAATGGTAGCCTTATGCAAAGATGCAAATGCAGATGGAGACAGTGCTTAGTCTCGGAAGGCAGAATGGTAGCCTTATGCAAAGAAATAAAATGACAGTAGTAATTCTTAGCTGGTGATGAATTGCGGCATTGTGATTATTGAGCGAATTGTGACTATGCAGCATTGAGGCATGTGCGAATGTCGGCAAGTGCAGCAGTTTTGGAAGTCGTATTTTGGAGAACGTTTGTCCCCTGGGCAGATAGTTCGTTTAGGGATTCTGCAACCTTAGTGTCTGCAACCAAAGAAAGATCGTGAGTTCTATAAACGGGAGAGTTAGTTCGTATACCTGCTGGCTTTTCTCAACTTGCTGGGATCGATCAGATGATATTGTCTGTATTATTGGGGTAGCATTTCTAAACAAAGCTGTTTCAAAAACAAACATGCATGATTTTGTAAAAGCATAATGTATAAAAAATAATTTTGGGGTAAACCAACGACCGTGACACGTCTTGGGACATTGCAACCTCTCCTGCTACGGAATTTTGAGGATCCTCCTCAAAATTCTGCCCCAGGTTGATAGGTGAATGCTTCTGGCTGTTGCTCGTGCGGCGATTGGCTGATCTTGCTCCTCAAAATTCTGTCCCAGTTTCCAATTGCGGGAAAAAATGAAATTTTTATTGAATTGTGACCGAACCCATAGGGCTGCCTACGTATCCCCTCTTAAATGGGAATCAGGTCAGGCGTAGTTCAACTTACATCATTGAGAAAGCATAAAGATTACACATAGTAGCGTTTGACTGCATCTGAATTGATTGGCTTTGGTCAGACTTCACCATCCATTTCTGCGAGTATAAGTGCTCGTCCTGTCAGTACCCAGTGAACTATGTATGGACCCTACCAGTTGGGAGAGAATTTCCCTTTGGCTTCGTCTTGATGTGGAAAGATCTATTTCAGCACCAGCTGCCCTGGTATGAACTGTCTAGGCTTAACTCTCTTATTGAAGGCTCGGGTCATTCTGTTCTGATAGAGTTGACCATGACAGACTGCATTCATTCTTTTTCCGTCTATGAGGGCTAGTTGCTCATAACGGCTCTTTACCCATTATGCGTCGCTGAGCTCAGCTTCTTGTATATTTCTTAGAGATGGAATCTTGACTTCGGCAGGAATAACAGCCTCAGTACCATAAACTAGCATATAGGGAGTTGCCCCTGTTGAGGTGCGAACTTTGGTGCGATATCCCAATAAGGCAAATGATAACTTCTCGTGCCACTGCTTGTGCCTTTCTATCATCTTTCTTAGTATCTTCTTGATGTTTTTGTTGGCGGCTTCTACAGCTCCAATCATCCGAGGTCTGTAAGTTATGGAATTCTTGTGTTTGATCTTGAAATCCTCGCACATAGCTTTCATCAGGTCACTGTTGAGATTGGAACCATTGTCGATGATGATTGACTCAGGAATCCCGAATCAACAAACAATACGGTCGCGGACAAAGTCTGCCACGACTTTCTTAGTCACTGCTTTGTAGGATGCTGCTTCGACCCATTTGGTGAAATAGTCAATGGCTACCAGAATGAACCTGTGTCCGTTGGAGGTGGCAGGCTCGGTTGGTCCAATAATGTCCATGCCCCAGGTGGTTAACGGCCATGCGGAGCTTGTTGCGTTGAGCTTGTTTGGAGGTATCTTTATCATATATGCGTGTATCTGTCAACGGTGGCATTTACGAACATACTGGATGCAGTCTGTTTCCATAGTCATCCAAAAGTAACCAGCTTGGAGTATCTTCTTTGCTAGAACAAAACCTTTCATATGGGGGCCACAGGTCCCAGCATGAATCTCCTCTAGCAGCTTGGATGCTTCCTTTGCATTGACACAACGTAATAATCCCAAATCAGGAGTCCTCCTATATAGGATTCCTCTACTGTGAAAGAAGTTGTTGGATAGTCTTCGAAGTGTGTGTTTCTGAGTGGGATTCGCAAGCTCTGGGTAATCTCCCTTTGCCAAATACTCTTTGACGTCATGAAACCAAGAATATCTGTCCACTTCCTCTTCAACATGGGCACAATAGGCTGGCTGATTATGGATCTTTATGGGAATAGGATCAATGAAATTCTTGTCCGGGTGTTGGATCATTGAGAACAAAGTAGCCAATGCATCGGCGAACTCATTCTGGATTCTGGGGACATGCCGCAATTTCATCTTTGTGAACCTCTTTCTTAATTCCTGTACATGGTGCAAATACGGCAGTGTCTTGGAATTATTGGTAGCCCACTCTCCTTGTACCTGATGTACCAGCAAATCTGAGTCACCAATCACTAACAGCTCCTGGACGTTCATGTCAATGGCCATGTTAAGCTCTAAGATACAGGCTTCCTACTCTTCCATGTTGTTGGTGCAGGGGAATCTTAGTTTGGAAGATACCGGATATTGCTTACCGGTTTCTGATATTAGGACTGCTCCAATGCCAATTCCTTTGAATTTCGCCGCTCCATCGAAGAACATTCTCCAACCGTCATAGGATTCTGCAATGTCTTCTCCTATGAATAATACCTCATCATCAGGAAAATACATTTTCAGAGGTTCGTATTCTCCGTCTACAGGGTTCTCAGCAAGATGGTCTGCCAGTGCTTGTCCCTTGACCCCTTTCTGAGTCACATAGATAATATCAAACTCACTCAGCAGGATTTTTCACTTGGCTAGCTTGCCAGTGGGCATGGGCTTCTGAAAGATGTACTTCAATGGGTCCATCCTCGATATGAGATACGTTGTGTAGGCACAGAAGTAATGCCTCAGCTTCTGGGCTACCCAAGTCAAAGCACAACAAGTGGGTTCCAATAGAGAATATCTGGCCTCGTACGGAGTGAACTTCTTGCTAAGATAATAAATGGCTTGCTCCTTTCTTCTTGTTTCATCGTGCTGCCCCAGAACGCAGCTGAAAGCTCCATCTAACACTACAAGGTAGAGTAAAAGAGGTATACCTGGCTCAGGCGGTACTAAGACTGGTAGTGTTGACAGGTATGCCTTGATTTTGTCGAAAGCCTTTTGACCATCATCTGTCCACTTTGTTGCGGCATCCTTCTTGAGCATTTTGAAGATCGGCTCACAGATAACTGTAGAATGTGCTATGAATCGGCTGATCTAACTAAGTCTCACCAAGAAACTCATCACATTTTTCTTGTTCCTTGGCGATGGTAGTTCTTGAATGGATTTGACCTTTAATGGATCCAATTCTATCCCTCGACGTCTGACAATGAATCTGAGCAACTTTCCAGCAGGAACCCCAAATGCAGATTTCGCGGGTCTTAGCTTCAGATTGTGTCTCCGCAACCTTTTGATGAACTTCCTCAAATCTTACATATGGTCAGTGGATTTCCTAGACTTGATAATAACATCATCCATGTATACCTCGATCTCCTTGTGGATCATGTCGTGGAAGATGGTGGTCATAGCCCTCATATAGGTGGCCCCTGCATTCTTCAGGCTGAATGGCATCATCTAATAACAGTACACTCCCCATGGCGTAATAAAATCCATTTTCTCACCATTTTCCTCATCCATCTAGATCTGATGATAACCAGCGAAGCAATCCACGAATGATTGCAGTTCATGCTTGGCACAATTGTCAATCAGGATATGTATATTTTGCAAAGGGAAGTCGTCTTTCGGACTAGCTCGGTTGAGATCCTAGTAGTCGACACAGACTCTGACCTTCCCATCCTTCTTTGGTACGGGCACAATGTTGGCTAACCATGTCGGGTACTCAACTACCCTGACAACCTTGGCATTGATCTGCTTGGTGACTTCTTCTTTGATTTTCAAACTCATGTCGATTTTGTCCTGAGCTTTTGTTTTACCGGTGGACACATTGGATTGGTTGGAAATTTGTGGGCCACAATAGACGTACTTAGACCAGTCATGTTGTCATACGACCAGGCGAATATGTCCTCATACTCCTTTAGAAATTTTGCGTATTCTTTCTTTTCTGACGGCGACAAATGAATGTTGATTCGTGTTTCCTTGATGTTTTCTGAATCTCCCAGGTTGATGATTTCAGTCTCGTCCAGGTTGGACTTAGGTCTGTTTTCAAAATTCTCAACTTCTTTCACAATCTCGTCAGGTATGTCATCTTCTTCTGAATCTACGTCTTTTTGTTGCGTTGTCTCGTTGCATGTCACAGTCATCGGTTCATCAAGACAGGTAATAGTAATGATGTATAGGTAAAGCAATGAGAGAAAAATGATAGCAATAAATATTGATTCGTAATAAAAATTTAAAAATGCTTTTGATAAACTGAACGATTGTTTTGAACATTGAAGATCTTATTACAGGAATTAAAATGCGGAAAGGGAAATCATGTTGTAAAGAAAATAGTGAATAATGCTTGTTTTAGCCTTGCTACCCCGAGGCTCATCGGGCTTTGGTTGTCCTGACAGTCCAATTCTTGAGGTACGTCCCTCGGCTCACAGCATGTATAGAGGGGCCTACCTTCCCCTCCTCCTCAAAAATAACACAGCAATCCATATCACTGTCCTCCAGAAACAAGTTCCTCATTGCTGCAAGTGCTTCTTCTTCGTCTGATCCATAAATAACGTTGGCATGTTGGAAGGTCTGCTCCAGATGCAGTATTGGTTGCTCCAAAGGGTAATAAGGACCGCGTCATGGTGGCGACCAGTTTTTGAATTCTTCCCAAGTGTATTCGTACCCAAACCGAAAGTGGTGTCGTGCTTCTTGAGTTTGATAGCTTTAGAGATCCTCTGAAGTTTCTTGCCGAGCCCTTTACCTGGCTTGTACCCTCGCCAGTTCATCATACTTGTGATCTTTCTATCCCACCATTTGTCTTTGTCGATAGTGTTGACCTGTTCAATGTGGTGGTAAGTTTCTCCACCCAGCTTCTTTCTTCCTTCAATCACCGGAATAGTATGGCGACTGTAAATAGGGTTGCTACCATCACCATGAATAATCACCTCTTGGTGGTTCCACTCGAACTTCACTGTCTGATGTAGCGTTGATGCAACGGCCCCATCAGCATGGATCCAGGGTCGTCCCAATAATAGATTGTAGGACGCTGGCACATCTATCACTTGAAAGTCCACCTCGAACCAGGTTGGCCCCATTTGCAGGCATAGGCTAATCTCACCAATGGTGGACCTCTGAGATCCATCGAAGGCCTTCACGTTGATCGCTCCATCCTTTATCTCATGCAGCCCTTTACCCAATTTCTTGAGCATTATCAACGAACAGATGTTAAGGCTGGATCCCCCATCGATCAGGATTCTGGTGATGAAATAATCTTCACATTGCACAGTTATATGCAGTGTTTTCTTGTGGCCCAGCCCTTCAGGAGGCAGCTCGTCCTCATGGAAAGTAATCTTGTGACTTTCCAACACTTGGACCACCATATTAGCCATTTCTCCACTAGTGATGTTATTTGGCACATAGGCTTCATTCAACACCTTCAATAAAGCATTCATGTGCGTCTCGTAATTCTGCAACAAAGAGAGGATAGATATTTACGCTGACGTTTTGTTCAACTAGTCGATGATTGAATACTCCTTGGCATGTTCTTTCCTCCAAAGGTCGTCTGGACCTGTCTCGATGATGGGAGGCCGATTGGAAGCCTGCCTGCTGGATTCAGCCAGATGTTAGGGGTATAGACTCTACCAGTTCTTGTCATACCCAGCGTTGTAACAGCTTCTTCAGTCTTGTCTTTGCCTTTCCTTCTTGCCTCGGCTGTTTAGTCCCATGGTACAACATCTGTATAGAAAGGTGGTGCGGTCGATATCGCCACCGTGATTGGCGCAGCTACCCTCACTTCGAATGGAACAGGTGCCTGGGGTGGAAAGACTGTAACCTCAAATGGTGCGGGTGTATTTGCCGGAGACACAAATTCAACTTCAATCGATACTGGTGTCTTTGAAGGTGACGCTGCTTCAAACTCAAGAGGCATGGACATATTTACCTCAGCATCCTCAGACGGTTGAATCTGGACTATGATCGGGTTGAGATCGACTGCAGGTTTCTTTGGATCATCGCCTTCTGCGATTAACCTGATTGATCCAACGGGGTCCCAATCATCTTCTATTTCAATCAAGTGGATGCCTCCACCCTTATGGTCCGGAAGAGGATTGCTGCGGACGTTCAGAGCGTATTCCTTTGCCACAAAAACTTTGTTTTCAATCAGGGATTGTATCTTGTCCTTCAAAGAGTGGCACTCATCGATGGTGTGCCCCTTCATGCCGGAGTGGAATGCACAGGACTTGTTTGGGTTGACCCATTGAGAAGGATTCTCAGGGGTAGCATCAGGTATAGGGGTGACATAACCAGCAGCTTTGAGCTTCTCATACAGTTGGTCGATGGGTTCAGCGAGGGCGGTATACTGTTTTGGAGGTCTACGATCAAAATTAGGATAAAGTCTAGGGAAGTTTTGACGGGTACGGGGTGATTGGTAATGAGATGGTTGGGAATTGTAAGTGTGGAGACAGGAGAGGGTTGTGAGTATCTGGGTGAAGCATGTTGATATGTCGGTGGTGGAGGTGATTGATAAGTTGGTGGTGGAGCTTGGTATGAGGGTGCTTGGTAATTTGGGGTTGGTTGATATGTGAGTGGAGGTGTTGGGTAAGTTTGGTATTTGAGTGGGGATTTGGTTCTTGGTGCAACCATCACGGCTCCCACGTCTCTTTTCTTATACATACCACCAGACTGCAAAGCCTTGTTTGTAGCTTGCAAGGCTTCAAAATTTGTGACCATACCGCTCTTGATACCTTCTTCAATCCGTTCACCTAATTTGATAATGTCGGAGAACTTGTGGTTCTCAATCATCATCAATCGTTCATAGTACTGCTGGTTCTGGGCCTGGACAAAGAACTTGTTCATCTGCTCCTCTTTCTAAGGCGGGTCTGACCTTGGCAGCTTCGGACCTCCATCGAGTATCATACTCGCGAAATGTCTCTGTGGGCTTCTTTTTCAAATTCTGAATATAGAACACATCTGGAGCATTCTCTGTGATGAACCTGAATTTGTCCATAAAGTCAGATGCCATTCTCACCCAATTCAACCATTTCGTGGGATCTTAGCTAATGTACCAAGACAATGCATATTCAAGCTCCTCATGAACAGCTTCATGCGGATCCTTTCATCCTTCCCTACTCCAACCATCTTGTCACAATAAGTTCTCGGGTGGACCCTTGGATCACCTATACCATCAAACATTTCAAACTTAGGAGGTTTGTATCCCTCGGGCAGTTCGACATCGGGCTGTATGCAGAGGTCTTCATAGTTCAACCCTTCCAATCCCTTGATTCCTTCGACGCCTTGAACCCAGCTGGTCAGCTTCCTAAGTTCTTTGGCCAAGTTCTTGATAAGCAGATCCTTTTCATCAGACTCAGGTGTGTATGTGATAGGGGGAGTGGAGTGTGGCATGGTCTCCACATAGATGGGATTGTTATGGTGGCCTGGAGCATGAGTGTGGAAATGGTCATTTGTGGAGTTCTGAGGTTCTGGGATAAGCAGTGGGATGTTGTTTGGAGTATGGCAGGCATTGCAGTGTGCTAGAAGAGTTTGGTTCTTTGGTGGGGTGGTGTGATGATGAGTTGTGGGATGATTTTGCTGCTTTGGTATGTTTTGAGGAGGTGTAGGATTATGGATGTTGACATCTGGGACGTAGAGGGAGAATAACAGGTTTGCCAGATTTCGAACATGATCAAGCTCTTCTTGGAATTTTAACAACTTCTGTTCGAGCTGCGACACAGTTTCATTCTGAATCCAAATACCCTGGCCATCAGTGGCTTCTACCCTTTCAACCACATTCTCATTTCTGTTGTTGCCTGAATCTTCCATTTTCTTTTTGGCTTTGTTCTTTCCTTTGGAAGGACTAGGAGAAGAAGAGGGTGGAAAGCCCCTGGATCTTGTAAGATAGGATGATGATGCCAGAGTGCACTAACTAACCTTTGGGGAGGGGAATAAATAAATAAATAAAAATAAAAACAAAATGTAGCCAAGTCAGTGAGGATTATGAGAACTATTGCGGTATTTAAACACATAGTGTGAGAATGTAAAGTGCGTCCTAATTTGGGGACCTCTTTTGTGCCCGGGGTAGTCCTAGCAACAAATTGATTTGGAGAACTTAAGATGCTAAATGCCTCATTTTATTGATAAGAAAATAGACGAATCCCAAAACGATACTAAATAAACAGGAAGTAAAGGTCACTAATGGCCATTGGCCTTATTACATTAATAAGTAAAAGAAAGACATTCCTAGCTAATTGGTCCCAGAAGGACCTTTCCTAGACTCGGCATTCTTGCTTCCCTCATACAGCTTCCCCAACTCGCGAAGCCCCAGCAACAGGTATGCTCTGGCTAGATGTCCTCCGTCGGTCCCTCCAGCCTTTTGACAGTCTTCAATCCTTTTGAGAAATTTTTTCTCCAGCTCCACTATGCCTCGCTCCAAATACCCTAACCTTTTGTTGGTGCTGATAGCCATATCCTTCCATTCCTCGATCAGTTTATTGTTAGAATCATGTATTTCTCGGTGCTCATCCTCACACTCACGGATCCTCTTGCGCAGCCGGTTGTTTTTGACTTGTGCCTCGGCCTTTTCATTTATAACCCTGTGGCCCTAACGAACCCTGGCTCGCTCAGACCACCTCAATTTCTGCCAACCAACCAGGATAGAAAGGGGTACAACTGGCATGGTATCTTCCTGGATCGATGGTTTCCTTATCCATTAAAATCTTGCAGTGCCACATGTGCTGGGCTTGGCACTTGTGAGGACTATCGTCATTTTGGAAGTCAGCTCGAATATGGCTCATCTTGTCGACCCTGGGTATGACTTGATTCATACCCGTTTGCTTCATAACTCGAAGAAGGACGTAAGGGTATGTTCCTCTTAGACCAATTAGTATTAGGAACGGTGCATCTCTGGAACGGGCGATGAACTCCTTTTGTCGGAAACCACTCGAACATCCACTATACCTGTTCTTCAGTCAAATTTCCAAAGAGCTCGACCCATCCTTTGGCATTCTCAGGCTGAGCAAACATGTCAGGGATGTAATTCATTCGCTTTGGATGGTGGAAAGCGATGTGGTCATCCCAAACTCTTCGATGAACTTCTTGTCGGTACTCGTCCTTTTGGAGATGTTCCATGAGCCAAAGCTGAAGTAGTAGATTGCAGCCTTCGAAGTGCCTTGCCCCTCGTTGACACTTTTCCAAGGCTCGATATATGTCTGCAATGATCATGGGCACAATACTAAAGTTTTGCCAGTCAGTTCCTTCCATTAGTGTCTTGGTTACCATGGCCAATCTAGTGTGTATTCTCTCCTTCTTTATTGGAAACACGATCAGACCCAAGAAGAAAAACATGAATACGAATACTCTACGGTGGATGTGTCCCAAGGATATAATGGCAAACTCGTCATGGTAGGTACGGTAGGATTTTTTGTGACCGTACCTCTCGTACAAGTAGTCAAAAGGGATGTATGACTTCTTTAAGCATACCAGTTCTGCATTCTTCTTCAGACCCATCATTTTGAGGAAACCTTTTCTTGTGCGGTTTTCAGGCATTAGCCATCCCCATGGTTTCCCATGCTAAGCCATCCAGTCCTCATATTTCCTCCAGAAAAGGTGTCCTTTAAATGCCCCCAAAACGGAAGACGGACCTTTCACAATCCTAGAACAGGGTAGCAGCCTCTATTATCATGTTGTTAGGCTGGATTTCTAGGAGAGATGGTAGATTTCCCAAGTATTTCCTAACGAGAGTTTTGTCGCTAGAATGTAAATCTTCCCACCAACTTAGCAATCGTGGAGGGATATTGGAGACCATGCCAAATCTGGGGACTTCGTGCCTCATTTTTCTGCAAGGCAAACAAGGTTAGGCCCTTACCCCTACCAGACTCGACTATTTAACATCAACAATTAGCATAAAGCATTTAGTTCTCCAAATAAATACAGAGAACGTGATGATGTTCGTTTGGGTATAGGGAAACCCAGGGGACTTTTGGATAAGGCAATCTTAAAAGTTATCCTGTGGACCACACTTTAGCCTGGCTAGGTTTGACCATGATGCATGAAACATCATAACGGAGTAAGGTTTCTATGGGATTTTAGACTGGTACCCTCGAGCGTGGTATTATGACCCATTAGCGTGGTCGGAATTGAATTCCAGGAAGTTTAGAATTGATTTGGAAAGAAAATTCTCATTTCAGAAGCATTAAGTTAAAGAAATCAACTAATATTGGAATTTTGAGTAAACGATCTCCAAATCAGGATTTGAAGGTTCCAGCAGGGTTCGTATGATGAATTCAGACTTGGGTGTATGTCCGGATCGGGTTTTGGATAACCCGGGAGCGTTTTGGCGTATATTGTGGAAGTTAGCATTTTAGAAGAATTTTGGGCATGAAGTGCATATCAGTGGGGTTGATATCCGTTTGGGATTTCGAGTCTTGGAATAGCTCTGTATGGTGATTCTGGAATTGGGAGCGCGATCGGAAGTGAATTTGGATGTTTGTAGGTTATTTTGGGGCCATTTGGCTAAAGATAGAAATTTGAAGGTTTTTTAGAAATCCGATTGGAAGTGGAAGTTTTGATATCGAGGTCGGAATGAGATTCCGAAAGTTGAAGCAGGTCCGCAATGTTGAATATGACTTGTGTGCAAACTTTGAGGTCAATCGGACGTGATTTGATAGGTTTCGGCATCGGATGTAGAAATTTGAAATTCTAAGTTCTTAAAGAATTGGATTTGAGTGTGATTCGTGATTTCGGCGTTGTTTGATGTGATTTGAGGCTTCGAGCAAGTCCGTATTATGTTTTGGGACAGGTTGGTATAATTGGAAAGGGTCCCGGGGGCCTCGGATGGATTCTGGGTGGTTGTCGAATAAAGAATTGAAGTTTGAAGAAGTGAAGATTGTTGTCATCTGGTGTGATCCACACCTGCGAGGATTTGGCCGCAAGTGCGGCTTGGTCCCCGCAGGTGCGAGACTGGGTCTGGAGCTGAGGGACCGCAGGTGCGAGAGTTTGGTCGCACCTGCGGAATCACAGGTGCAAAGAGGGATCGCAGGAGCGGGAGTTGTTGGGCTGAGTCAGAGTCGCACCTGCGATTTCTTCATTTCTCTCATTTTGGTGTGGAGATTTTGGGAGCTTCAAGAGGGGGATTTTCAGCAAGCATCACTAGGTAAGTAAATTCTTCCCATTCCTAAGTTAAATATGTGATCTTGCATGGATTTGAACATGAAAATTGGTAGGAATTGGGGTTTTTGAAGAAAAACCTAGAAAATGTAAATTTGGATTTTAGCCACGAATTGAGCATAAATATTTGAGTAAATTATATATTTGAGTTAGTAAGGCTATGGGTAGAATGTATCTTCGAGAAATTTTGGATTCCGGGCACGTGGGTCCGAGGGCATTTTGGTCATTTCTCCAAGCGGGGTTGGGAAAGTATGTAATTTGAATTTTTTGTGAGTATTAGGATGAATTTTCATTGCTTTTCCATTATGTGGTAGTTTCGGAGCGTTGTGCGTCCGTTGGAGTCATCAGAAGGGCTTGGAAGCCGGTACTGGAATTTCGGAGCGAGCTAAGTCTCCTTTCTAACTTTGTGAGGGGGAATCATCCCCCTAGGTGAATTAATTCAGTATATGCTATTATCTTCGGGGGCTACGTACGCACGAGGTGACGGGAGTCCGTGCATAGCTAATATTATGCCATATCCGGGTAGTCTAGGACCCACTAGCATGCCTTATGTGTGTACCTGTAACCCGGCATGTAATATTAAACTGCTAATATGACCAAAAACATAATTTAATGTCTAAAGGAAAGCTAGAGCTCATATTGTTAACCTTAAAAAAAAAGAATTGTTTCGCTGTGAATATATGTGTACCTAGACTGGGTTGTATCATGGAGTATCACTAAACTTGACAAATGAGTTTCAAAAATAAAGATTTCAAAACCTATATTTCATGTTTCTTTTAATAAAGATTTTACCACTTTCCTGAGAAAAATTTCTTGATAAAATACGAATTTATTATGTGGATATGTGTAACTTTGGGTGCCTGAGTCGCTTGAGTGATTCCTGAGCAGGAAGACCATGTATTTGTGTATGTATTCATATGAGCACTTGGGTCGCATGTATGATTCAAGAGCAGGCTAGCCGTATTATGTTAACCGCGTCACATGATCGATTCGCGAGCGGGGCAGATAGATGCATCTATGGTTTGAGCCGATTGACCCTTCGGCAATGCACAGTTTATTATTGTTGGTTCGCGCCGTTCGACCCTCGGCATTGCCTGCGCATGATATTTGTTGCGTAGTTGCTATGATATTTGCCTGATTACTGGCTTGAAATGTGACTTTTGGAAGAAGTTGTTTCTTCCATTGATTTATTATTATTGATTAAATCACCATGTTGATTAATTGTTAATATGACGAAGATAATGTGAACGGAGTTGTAAGATGTTTAAATCCTGTTTTATAAATTGTCTATGACAAAACCATGCTTAATGTCACTCTTAAATATTTTAAATTGACCTTTAGTAAGTGTCAAATTTGACCTCTCGTAACTACCTCTCTGAGGTTATGCGGGCGACTTACTGAGTACATGTTGTTTTTGTACTCATGCTACACTTGCTGTGCATTTTATTGCACAGGTACTTTCATAGAAATGTGGAGGATTCGGAGACTTGGCGAGTTGCATCATTCAGAGGCAATCCGCACCGGACAGAGTCTCCTTCGTAGTGTATTTATTTCATTTAAATTTTCCTTGTCCAGTTGTATTTCGGACAGGCTTGTAATGATTGTTGAATTCTTAGAAATTGCTCGTGTAGTAGTGACACCGGGTTCTGGGATATGTATTGGGATATAATTGCCTAAGCGAAATCTTTAAATCATTGTTTTTAATTAACAGACTTTTATTTGATTATCATGGAGTAAAGTGGACGGAAATATTTTTCATAAATGTTATTTCAATTAATTAATGATTTGGCTTGCCTGACATTGATGTCCGGCGCCATCACGACCTTAGGGATTTTGGATTGTGACAACATGGTATCAGAGTACTAGGTTCCCGTAGGTCTCATGAGTCATGAGCAAGTCTAGTAGTCTCGCGGATTGGTATGGAGATGTCTGTACTTATCTTCGAGAGGCTACAGGGCTGTTAGGAGTACTTCCCTTCTTGATTCTTCATCGTGTGAGTTGATTCCTTTGAGGCTTATGCCTATGTTCATTCCTACTCCATCTTACGTGTCGCGAAGAACTTGCTATGGATCGGGAATTTGAGGAATGGAAATGGCGCTATGAATGTAATTCGAGATGCTTCCATGTGTAATTGGACGTGGCTATTGTTATGGCCCTGCCGAGGAATAAAATGTGTTTCAGCTTAGTAGCGGTGTTTCCGGGAGCCTTAAGGTTGTGCTCGGGTAGTGATGATGTTTGCAATTGATTGTCGTGTGATGTTGATGTGATGGTAGAACGTTTGCCCACATGTTGGGGGAGATGAATGGTTTGAAGGGAGTTCTTCTCAGAGTGTGATTTTGAGATTTCGGTGCTTTTGTGCCGGCAGAGGAAGGGCATTTGGGTTATGAATGGTCCAGTTGGGGCTGATAAGGTAGTAAGACTTGGTGTCTTCAAGTGATAGGGGATATGCACCTGTGACGTGTAGTCGTCTTCATTGATCGAATGGAATGTATTAATTTGGCGGTGCTATGGTTCTTCGATTGTGTAGGGTCAGAGTATTGAGAAGAAGTATTGAAGAAAATGGTTCGCAGAGATCGTGAGGTGCGGTGGTCAGTACCGGATAAGTGTTGATAACAAAGGCATCTAGAGAAAGATAAACTTCGGAGAGCTTGAAGTCGTGGTGATCTGCTGGTTTGGGAGCTACAAACAATGATCCTGGAATGAGGCTAGGCGGTGGTTCCATTTCTAGGAGGCCAGGTGTAAGAAGCGGAAGTCGAGTAGTCGCAAAGTGGGGGAGCGGCAGCACAACTTGGAATTTGGAGATATTGTCGCACATTTAATGGGTGTCCATGAGGGCGGACGGACTAGTAAGTTGGTAAATGAAGCAGGGCGTAGGATGGGGTATTGAGGTCGCAGAGAGCGTGCATTTCAGCGTCGTTGGGAGGTGTCCGCAGGTGATTTCCATAGGTGGGTTGTCTTCTGGGGATAGGTTAGCAATGGCGGGGTTGGTAGGTTCTATGAGGGGTTCTAGTGGCTAGTCGATAGGAGATAGAATGTGTGAATAATTCTAGAAAATTTCGAGTATTTAGGGAGTGCTAGCAAGGGAATTTGGAAGAATTGGACGGATTGGTTGAACAATATCGTGTTATCAAAGGAGGAAGGATCTAAGCAGGGTCTAGAGTGGTGCGAGGAGTAACTTCGGGCTAAGTGGAAGAGTCCCACCATCTGCAGTTGGGATGTAGGGTTGTCTTCGCATAGGGTCGCGGATTGTCAGCTTGTTGGCAAGTTATTTCAGCTAAGGAAAAAGGAGTAAAATGGTAATCGTGCGTGGGACTTGATGAATATATGTAAAGGTTGACCCTGTCGGATCAGGATTAGGCTTTGGAAGATTTAGAATTTATGCTTAAGGCATGGGCGAGTTGTAAGGTTAGTGACTCAGTCACGTGTTTCCTTGAAAAAGGTGTTCTTGTGCTAGGAGAGCCTTGGAGTTGATTGTATTTGGGGCCATTCGGAGTGGGTGACTCTCAATAGCGGTCCTAGTGAGTTCAAAAGTTAAGAATGCGGCAATTAAGGATTTCAGGAAGCAGTACGATCGAGAATCGAGCTTTTGCAGAGTAATCTCTAAGAAAATAAGGGTGTTTGGAATGTCCTATGATATGTTTCAGCATGCAAGATAATATTGGAGGGGTGAGAGAAATAGACTCCGGATTGAAGAAAAGATTATCAGAAGGGTATGACACGGGTTGCGGGATTTGGGCAGCATGGTCTCGTGAATCAAGGTCACTCGGTATGAGTGAGGGTTGAGTTTGCTATGGGTTGAAGGAAGTTGTTATTATTCCTGAGGCAATTGAAGATGATTAAAAGAAGATAGATTGACTAGCCATGGTTGAAATGGCGCATTTGCGACAGCGATCGGTTCCTTTGATGTGATCTAGTTATGCATGTGGTTTGGGCCGGTGTGTGCGATGCTTTTCGGTCATCGTAACGGATTTTATGTGGGAGAATTTGAGTCCTATGGCCTGCCAGGTGTAGGCGGACCCCGGAATGGTTATGGTGGTATAAGCTACTACTTAAGGATTCGCATGATTGGGTGATAATGGAAATTCACTCGTGTGTTGAGATGGTACTCTTGAATTGAGTTAAGTAAAAGGTTTCTATATGATGAAGTGTTCACCCTATTGGTGGTTCAGAAGTTATGATGGAATTCTTGCACTACCTCATGTTGGCATGTTAGGTGCGGAAAGCAGTATGTAACTGGGAGTAAGAATCCAGATTGCGGATCGGTGTTAATAAGGAAGCCATGAGCTCGGAAGAGCAAGGAAGAGTGATTTGAAAGTTCAGTATAATCTGGTGTTATCTCAGTGTCACCTGAGATTGAGATTCGGTGGAAAAGGCTTTGTACCCTGGTCATGGGTTCTTGATGTGTTTTGAGGCCTTAGTGTGGTCGGTGTTATGGATGCACAGACTTGTTGCCTTGTGCGGAAGGTCGTGGGAGCATGACCGCGAAAAGATTGTATAAAGTGTGACATGTAATCACTTGATGGATTTCAGATTTGGACTCAGTATGAAGAAGTGCAATATTGCTTAATTGAGAATTTACGCCTGGAGGGCGTTCGGTTCAGTTGATTATGGATTATGGGGTGTTAGTCCCGGTGATGATGGTTTTTGTCGTGTATTATGAGAAAAAGTGGGTTAATATGGACCCAAGTAAAAGCTAATATCTAAGTTTGGTGCGAGCGAGGTGGCTAAATGTTTGTGGATAGATTTAAATATGATTATGGGATCCGTGTGAGCCAGGCATGCTCCTTTCAGTAGAGCGCTTTTCATGGAAAGGTATTAGAACAGCGGGTGTTGTTCCGTCTTCATCAAATTTATGTGTTATTGTGATTGTGCTGTACGAGTTGTGAAACAGCTTGATAATTTCTCATATGTTGAGGTCCCGGGTAGCGGGGATGTTATGTGAGCAGGACAGCTCTTGATATATATATATATATATATATATATATATATATATATATATATATATATATATATATATATATATATATATATATATATATCGCACCTCAGTTGTGCTTGAGTTTTGTAGCCTATGGCTTTATCAGTCTCCCCAGGATGGTATTATGCACTTAGCGTGCTTGTGATAGATATTCAGTAATTCGTAATAGTGACCAAATCAGCTCCGTATATATATCTTCTTACGTAAATTTTATGTGTGGATCGGGTGGCACGTCGCCACGGGTATGTTATTTGGATCGGGTTGCACGCCGCAACAGTGTGATGATGAGAAGGGTTAATATATATTTATTTTCATGTGATTTATTTCCCATTTTCTGGTAAGAATTCATATTAGTTGCGTGAGCTGAGTAGTTCTGTCCTGAGTCGTTTCTTATTACCATGTTCGAGTTATGGACTATTGGGCGATGCGGTATCATGTGAGGTTGTTAGCCATGTTTGGGGTGATTTACTGTCTGAGCAGTTCATACTGGGTGAGACGAGATTATCGGACCAGGGATCAGTACGATAAGGTTATGTGAAGTGTATATTAAATAACAAATACCATCATTCAGGTTCATAATGAAAGTGACGATTCTAGTCAAGATGAGGTATTCAAGGATTTGTTAACTCTACAGTTGAGTGTGAATTTCTGCGCATTCCCTCCGTTGTGGTTTTATCGCCAGCATTATAGCAGGATGTCTGTATAATTGTTATGAGGTGCATCAGGAGCATCAGATTCGTGGACCTTGGCTAATATGGTTCAGGGAGCGTCGTTGTGGTCAGACGATGAGTTATGTGGTGCATGGTGCCGATTCAGCAAGGGTATGCAGTTATGATCTGGTATATCATGTGCTAGTTGATGCAGTGCTTATATATATTGAAACTAGGCCTGGCTAGAGAAATTTCAGGTGTTTGAATGAATTCTGAGCTTATTATATGGATATAGAAGAAATCTCCAGATGATCAAGTTATTGTGCTCGACTAGGTTGTGGTAGCACAGGCAGGTGCTCGAGATGTTAAAGAGTGATTTCAGGTAACTCTAGAGCAGTTCTTAGCACGTTCGATGACGAACGTCGGTTTAAGTGGGGGAAAATGTAACGACCCGACCGGTCGTTTTTGAGCTCTAGCGCGGTGTTCAGCGGGTTGAAGTCGTGAGCAGCTCTGTTTCAGGTATTATTACCCGTGAGCGTGGTCGGAATTGAATTCCAGGAAGTTTAGAATTGATTTGGAAAGAAAATTCTCATTTCAGAAGCCTTAAGTTGAAGAAATCAACTAAGATTGGAATTTTGAGTAAACGATCTCTGAATCGGGATTTGAAGTTTCCAGCAGGTTCGTATGATGATTTCGGACTTGGGTGTATGTCCAGATCGAGTTATGGATAACCTGGGAGCGTTTCGACGTATATTGTGGAAGTTAGAACTTTAGAAGAATTTCATGAATTTGGGCTTGAAGTGCATATCAGTGGGGTTGATGTACATTTGGGATTCCGAGTCTGAGAATAGCTCTGTATGTGCATTCTGGAATTGGGAGCGAGATCGGGAGTGAATTTGGATGTTCGTAGGTCATTTTGGGGCCATTTGGCTAAAGATAGAAATTTGAAGGTTTTTGAGAAATCCGACCGGAAGTGGAAGTTTTGATATCGAGGTCGGAATGTGATTCCGCAAGTTGGAGCAGGTCCGCAATGTTGAACATGACTTGTGTGTAAAATTTGAGGTCAGTCGAACGTGATTTGATAGGTTTAGGCATCGGATGTAGAAGTTTGGAATTCTAAGTTCTTAAAGAATTGGATTTGAGTGTGATTCATGATTTCGGCGTTGTTTGATGTGATTTGAGGCTTCGGATGAAGAAGTTTGAAATTCTAAGTTCTTAAAGAATTGGATTTGAGTGTGATTCATGATTTCGGCGTTGTTTGATGTGATTTGAGGCTTCGAGAAAGTCCGTGTTATGTTTTGGGACAGGTTGGTATAATTGGACGGGTTCCCAGGGTCCTCGGGTGGATTCCGGGTGGTTGTCGGATCAAGAATTGAAGTTTGAAGAAGTGAAGATTGCTGTCATCTGGTGTGATCCGCACCTGCGAGGATTTGTCCGCAGGTGCGGCTTGGGCGTCGCAGGTACGAGATTGGGTCTGGAGCTGAGGGACCGCAGGTGCGGGAGTTTGGTCGCACCTGCGGAATCGCAGGTGCGAAGAGGGATTGCAGGAGTGGGAGCCGCAGGTGTGAGATTGAGTCTGGAGCTGAGGGACCGCAGGTGCGGGAGTTTGGTCGCACCTGCGGAATCGCAGGTGCGAAGAGGGATTGCAGGAGTGGGAGCCGCAGGTGTGAGATTGAGTCTGGAGCTGAGGGACCGCAGGTGCGGGAGTTTGGTCGCACCTGCGAAATCGTAGGTGCGAAGAGGGATCGCAGGAGCGGGAGTTGCTGGGCTGAGTTAGAGCCCAACCTGTGATGGAATTTCCGCAGGTGTGGAGCCGCAGGAGCGGCTATTGCAAAGCAGGTGCAAAATTGCTAGAGGCAGTAGGGTGTTTTAAGAACAGATTTTTGGCCATTTCTTCATTTCTCTCATTCTGGTGTGGCGATTTTGGGAGCTTCAAGAGGGGGATTTTCGGCAAGCATCACTAGGTAAGTGAATTCTTCCCATTCCTAAGTTAAATATGTGATCTTGTATGGATTTGAACATGAAAATTGGTAGGAATTGGGGTTTTTGAAGAAAAACCTAGAAAATGTAAATTTGGATTTTAGCCACGAATTGAGCATGAATATTTGAGTAAATTATATATTTGAGTTAGTAAGGCTATGGGTAGAATGTATCTTCGAGAAATTTCGGATTCCAGGCACGTGGGCCCGAGGGAATTTTGGTCAGTTCTCTGAGCAGGGTTGAGAAGTATGTAATTTGAATTTGTTGTGAGTATTAGGATAAATTTTCATTGCTTTGCCGTTATGTGGTAGTTTTGGAGCGTTGTGCGTCCGTTGGAGTCATCGGAAGGGCTTGGATGCCGGTATTGGAATTTCGGAGCGAGGTAAGTCTCCTTTCTAACTAAGTGAGGGGGAATTGTCCCCCTAGGTGAATTATTTCAGTATATTCTATTATCTTCGGGGGCTACATACGCACGAGGTGAAGGGAGTCCGTGTGTAGCTACTATTATGCCATGCCCGGGTAGCCTAGGACCCACTAGCATGCCTTATGTTTGTACCTGTAACCCTGCATGTAATATTAAACTACTGATATGACCGAAAACATAATTTAATGTCTAAAGGAAAGCTAGAGCTCATATTGTTAACCTTAAAAAAAAGAATTGTTTCCGCTGTGAATATATGTGTACCTGGACTAGGTTGTATCATGGAGTATCACCAAACTTGAAAAATGAGTTTCAAAAACAAAGATTTCAAAACCTATATTTCATGTTTCTTTTAATAAAGATTTTACCACTTTCCTGAGAAAAATGGTTTTCTTGATAAAATACGAATTTATTATGTGGATATGTGTAACTTTGGGTGCCTGAGTCGCTTGAGTGATTCGTGAGCAGGAAGACCCTGTATTTGTGTATGTATTCATATGAGCACCTGAGTCGCATGTATGATTCGCGAGCAGGCTAGCCGTATTATGTTAACTGCGTCGCATGATCGATTCGCGAGCGGGGCTGATAGATGCATCTATGGTTCGAGCCGATCGACCCTTCGGCAATGCACATTTTATTATTGTCGGTCTGCGCCGTTCGACCCTCGGCATTGCCTGCGCATGATATTTGCTGCATAGTTGCTATGATATTTGCCTGATTACTGGCCTGAAATGTTAAATTCTCGATTGAAATGACAGAGATTTAAAGTTATTAAAAAGATTTTTGGAAGAAGTTGTTCCTTCCGTTGATTTATTATTATTTGATTAAATCACCATGTTGATTAATTGTTAATATGATGAAGATATGAAGTGTTAAATGTGAATGGAGTTGTAAGATGTTTAAATCTTGTTTTATAAATTGTCTATGATAAAACAATGCTTAGTGTCACTCTTAAATATTTTAAATTGACCTTTAGTAAGTGTCAAATTTGACCTCTCGGCACTTCCTATCTGAGGTTAGGCGGGCGACTTACTGAGTACACGTTGTTTTTGTACTCATCCTACACTTGTTGTGCATTTTATTGCACAGGTACTTTCATAGAAATGTGGAGGATTCGGAGACTTGGCGAGCTGCATCATCCAGAGGCGATCCGCAGCGGACAGAGTCTCCTTCGTACTGTATTTATTTCATTTAAATTTCCTTGTCCAGTTGTATTTCGGACAGGCTTGTAATGATTGTTGAATTCTTAGAAATTGCTCATGTACTAGTGACACCGGGTTTTGGGATATAATTGCTTAAGTAAAATCTTTAAATCACTGTAATTAACAGACTTTTATTTGATTATCATGTAGTAAAGTGAACGGAAATGTTTTTCATAAATGTTAAAACTGGAAAGTTATTTCAATTAATTAATGATTTGGCTTGCCTGACATTGATGTCCGGCGCCATCACGACCTTAGGGATTTTGGGTCGTGACATATAGGAAGAGCTCAACCACTCATCAAGCGTTACTATAGTATAATTATTTTGGCATAAGTGGAGTATGAATGTTGAGCATGATTATGCAATAATAAATAAGCATTAAAAACATGTTGTCATGTATTTGCACGTTATGGAAAGCAGTAAATACAACAGTTTATAATTTAAAAGCAGTTACAAAGGAAGGAAACAGAAAGAGCATGTCAGTTAACTTTTGAAAAATAAATTCTTAAATAAATAGACAAGTAATTGCACATAAAAAGGGGAAAGGGAAAGGTCGCAAGTATTAACAAAGTAAAGACAAGTTCACAAAGCCGTTTAAAATGGTAAAAGCCTAGACAGAAATCCCCAGCATAGTCGCCATGCTGTCGCACCCCCTCTTTCCTCGCTGAGATCGGGTTTATGACATTCGGTTGGGACAACTCTTTCCTTTTAGGAAAGGGGTTTGTATTTTTTAGAGTCACCACCTAACGATTTTTAATGGTGCGTTAGGACACCAAAGGGGTTCATTTACAACTACATTGTTAACCAGAGATAGGGTAAGGCTTGAAATTATCCTAAGGGAAAGGTGTTAGGCACCCCTCAGGATCCACAAGTGTGGTTCCCGGCCAAACAGCTTTTGTGAATTTGTACAGCTTAGCAAACAAACAAATAAAGGCTCAAATAATAGGGGATTTAAGTCTTAAGCATGCCGATGTTTGAAAAGAAATAGAAAAAAAGGTTATATTTTGAAAAGGATTACGATCTAAGCATAAAAAGGGTATCCTAGGTTTATATGGATCACATCAGTACAATACCCGGTAATCACTCCTCAAAGAGAGGCTACACGTGGTATTAGCGCACCGGTCATCATATCCATATTCTACCCTTTTCCTACCCCGTGAAAGTAACTAAATCGAGTGTTGGTCTCGACCTCTGTTGCATGTTGTTACCCGTCCCTTCCTATTAGTCCCAGAGGAATTTAGGAATTCTATCCTATAAGGGATGTTCTAGGCAGACCCTCAGGTTTGAAGGAAAAACACTAAGGCGACAGATAAGAACATGTAGGACTGCAATTAAGGGGAAACAAAGAAAAGCAGAGAAAAGGCACAAGTATACCTCCACAAGTAATGCAAATAGGCAGCACAACTCATACATAGTTAAGGTCTTTTGTTTCAGATCCTAAAATATGGTATCTAAATGATAATAACAAAGACAAATTTATTGCATAACTTAGAGAGGAAGTCTTAATCAGTTTTACTTATTGATTTTATCCTGTTGATAATTAAGCAACCTACATAAATAGACATATTTCCAGTTTTAACAACTTTAATTACCTAAGGCTTGCCTAGGCGTAGGAAGATGCTCAGTAATTACCCAGATTATTAAAGAAATTATTTGGGCTATTTTGCCTAAACATGTTGTACTTAGGTGTTGCATCAAATGCAAAATTATCACTAGTTGTTTAGAGACATGGTAAAACAGTTTTAGGTCTTTACATGCATTGGTAATTAGGCGGGGAATGAGTCCTAAAACATAATATCTAGGCATATGTAGGGATGCAGAATCCTAAGCAGGATTTCTAAATGCACAATAATTACAGCATTAAGCATGATTTCAGAAGATGCAAGAGTGGCAGTTTATTTTAGTGTTGTTTACTCTAAACAGGATCTCTAAGTGTTCATGGCAGCATAGAGCATGATTGCAAAGTACTGGTTATTAACACATTTTATCGCAGGATTCTCTAAGTGATATGATAGTGAGATGGACATGCTGAAAACAGTAAGTATAAGTCCTAGGGAACATGATCTCTAATGCATGAAATGAGTCCGAAGCATGGTCTCTATTGCGCAAGTAGGAATATAAACGTGATAACATGTTTTCTACCCTTTTAGTAGCTAAAGCATACATAATCACCACTTCCCTTTCCACTATCCATCCCTAGAGTAGTTTACAAGTAGTTATTACAGGCCATTTGCATAAATTACATAATTGAAATAAGAAAAAGAAGGAGTTATGTTATAGGGAGCCTACTGATAGGCCCAAAGTCCCCAGAATGCCTTAAATGCCATTAGTTCACAGCCTTTCATATAATCCAGGTGTGTCAGAGTTCCCTAAGGATATCAAAGGATCCGAGCAATGGTTACACCTAGATTTCATAGCCAAGATAGAGTAAGTGCAGTGTGGAAAGGCCAACTCTTGTGTGTCAAAGTTCAGAGGGATCTCAAGGGTCCCAAGGCAATTCTCACACAAGAGGGGCAGAACCTAATGTCTAAAAGTATCGTGGAAGTGCTTGACATAGTATTGAAAGAGTTGAGTTGGAAATCAGTTTGAAAATGAGTAGTTTGAAATAAGTTTTGGAGAACAGAAAATTTTGCTTCTAGCGAAAAAACAGTTTGAAAGGGAAGAGGGTAAGGCAATCAACAACTCAGAACCACATCAGCATGCATAGTGCAAGGAATCAGTCACAAACAGGGAAAGGGAGAATGGGATGTCACGGCCCGATTTTGGAGTCGTGATGGCGTATGTCGTGGAACCAAGCAAGTCGCCCCTTTATTTCTAAGGTAAATTCAATTTCCAGTAAAAATATGATTTTTAAACGAATTTATTGATAATACTAAGAGTCTGAAGTTTAAAAATAATATTTGAAACAAAATTTAAATCTCAAACCCCAGATCCGGTGTCACTCAGTCATGAGCTACTATAACATAAAGGAACAAAAGAAATCGTAATACAAACAGAAATATATTATTTTGGATGTTGTAAACTTAAACTGAAAACATACCAGTTGAATGAAAGAATGAGTGCAAAGTGGAGAGAAATAAAGTGAAGAGAAGTAGAGCAGTAGTGTATAGAGAAATAGAACAGTATAATCACTCAGTCTTGGCTTTCATCCAACTGAGTAACAAGTAAACAACAAGAGAAACGAGAGATTATGTGTGTGTAGGAGAGTTCAGAACAGTGTATTGTTCGTGTCTGTGTTAAGGAGAGAGTAGAGGTATTTATAGTTTTGAGAATAGGCAGAAATAAGGTAACAAATAATAGTTCACCACAACCATGGAAGTAGACACCAATTAGGATCAAATTAAGGTTAAGACTTTCTTGAATTAAGGAGTCATGGTTCAAACGTCAATCAACAGTAATAAAAAAGGAAAGAAATCACTAAAAAGCTGATGTTATCATATAAGAAGTAGTAAAAGTATATAGCATGTGATTAAGACTAGATGCAGAATATCCTAATTAAGGAAAGTGCATATGTGAATCAATTTGATAGCCTTATTCTTAGGAATAAGGCAGGGCACAGTTTAATTCCGAAAAACAGTAAGAGAATCCTCGAATGAGGTCCTAATCACAGGGAATCAGTACCAATCAAGGAGAATATCACACACATAAGTAAATACTCGAAATCAGAATATTGTGTAAAAATCAATAAAGTACTAATCACAATTATTTAGAGATTCAAAAATGGTAAAGCAGTACTGGAATAACACATATTAAGCAGGGTCAGGAACCCTAATCACGCAAACTAAGGATTCTAATAGGAATCATTAGGGATTTAGCAGAATAGACAGAATAAGAAACATCAGAAAACCCTAACGGCAAGCAGATAACACCAGGAATCACAGAGTATACATGAAAGCAAAGTAGTCATCTAGAACAAGTAAACATTATCGCAAATAAACTCAGACTCATAGACTGACCGAGAACTTTGGGGTTTTTTAACAAAAATGAATCAGACAAGATGGGGAAAAACTCACATAATGTTTAAACACAGTAGAATCATAAAATAATGCTGAGAAACCAGAAAAAGAACAGTTTTGAAAGGGATTTGCGAAACCCTAGTTCGAAAATTGGAAAATCGTTTAGTAACCTGAAGAGTCTTTAAAGAAAACATGGAAAGAACTCAATAGGTATAGATATGTCACAGATCTAAAAGGCTCGGAAGATTTAAAGAACTAGGGTTTCGAAGAGAACCTAGAAAAAGATAAGAAAGCCTTAAAAATGTTATTGGCTTTATCCCAAAGGTCATAGATCTTACTCAAACGGCTGGAGGTGGCCGAAAATGGCATGAGAACTCATGGGGTGAGTGAACCGCCTTTTTGCTCCTCTGAGGGTCTCAAGGTGGTGATACCCGGTGTAGAAGGAGAGCCATAGGTTGGGGGGTGGTGAGACCACCATGGTTACTGGCAAAGCAACGACAGGTGAGAGCTTAGGTTAGCAGAGAGAGTTGAGAGATATGAGAGCATATGAAGGCGGGGGGGGGGGGGTTTGGAATGAATCAGGGTTAGGGGACTTTAGGAATTAAAAAAGGAAAGGGTTTATTTGGACCGTGTCAGGATTAGACCGGGTAAATGGGTTCCGGCTTTGGGTAGGATTTTATAGGATCTGAGTCGGGTAATTGGGAAGGAAATTGGTTTAGGAGTGGGCTCAATTTGAGCTATAATTTGAAAGCCCAATTTGGTTATGATTTAAATAGCCAATTTCCTTATTTTGATTTTAATAAAATATTAAATAATTTTTTGAGGATAATTTTCTATATCAAAATGATTAAAAATGTATAATTATAATTTTAAAAATATAGAGGCTAATTTTACATGTATAAGGTATAATTTTATACATTAAAATGGGCTAACATTGCAATTATATGCAATTTATCTTGAAAAATACCAAATGTAATTATAAAAATGCATAAAAATTATATTAATTACATTTGGGCATAAGTATAGAAGTTGAATGAATAAATAATCATAACAATAATTTTGGAAATAATTATTGGATTTTATGAATAAAAAAGGGAGGAAATAAATCTATTTAAACCCTTAAAATTATGGGAAAATTTATAAAAACCTTGTGTATGCTTATATATGCATATATATGCTATTTTGAAGGTATTTATGCATGTTAAAAAATATAGGAAAAATTGGATATCAACAAGGCTATGAAGTTTGTAAACCCATTCAAGTTCTTGAACTTTTGGGCTAAACATGATACATATTTAGAAGTGGTGAGGCAGAATTGGATGGCTGACTTTATAGGTGACCCTTTTTTGATGTTCAAGTAGAAATTGAAGAGGGTTAAGATTGCTCTTTCCAAATGGAGTAAACTAAGCTATGGGGATATTTTCAAGCAGCTAGCTATCATGGAAGATGTTGTTAGGATTAAGGAGATGCTATTTGAAGAGGACCCCTCATTAAAGAACAGAATAGTACTTCAACAAGCTTAAGCTGAGTTGAAGAAGTACTTGAGAATTGAGGAACAATACTGGAAGCAAAAGGCAGGTATGAATTGGTTTGAGGAAGGGGATAGAAATACAAGGTTCTTCCATAATTGTATCAATGGAAAGAGGCAAAAGTTATAACTGAAAAGGATCCAGAATAGTGATGGTGCATGGATTGAAAATCAAGAAATGTTATCAAATGCTGCAGTTGATTTTTTCCAGAAGCAATTCACTAAGGAAGGGGACCCTACAAGCTTTGATCTCTTAAATAATGTGCCTTCTATGGTGACTAGGGAGAAGAATCTTGAACTATGTAGACAGCTGATCACGCTCAACTATGTCTAATAAAAGACTAAGTGGGCGTTGCAAATATAATCCCGGGTACTATGCCCAGAGTCGATCCCACAGGAAATTTACGTATCAAGAAAACTGTTAGAATACTCAACTGTCACTTGATGTTATTTAAATTACTAAAACTAAAGATTAACTACGCTAATGTGTAAACAATTGTAATAAAGATCTAAGGTTATGGTTTCCCCCGTCGGTGAATTTANATCTATACTACAAGATGATGTTGTTCAAACAACTACCTAAATATGCACTCTCTCTCAAGTAGATACATAATAAATAGGCACAGCTAATTGATGGCCATTCAATTAACTACAACAAGAACATAGTTGAACAGATAGAGATTAATCAACCAATCGGAATTATATTAATAACACAATAAGTTCATCCCTCAACGGGTTCTAACAAAACCCTAGATTAAAGAAGTTAGCTAAACATGTTCAAAAGAATCAAATCTAAAAAAACTTGCATAATTAAACTACAAAGTAATGAAGAAAATCTGTACAAATTGATGTCTTGCCTTCCGAATCCCTTCTTATCTCCTCTAAGTTGTGTTTTTGGGGTCTATTTATATGTTTAGGACAAACCCTAAACGTGTAGGAGACTTCTATTCCAA
>ML346249.1:0-21679 GCA_005239505.1 Nicotiana paniculata
TGATGTGTTGGTAAATTTGGTTGGGGTCCCGAGGGGCTCAGGATTGACTTCGGGTGGTTAACGGACACTTCCGGAATTGAAAAATCTGTTGTTTTGCTGGTGTGTTGCATGGTGTAAATTTCTCTATGCGATCGCGGGATGCCATGTGCGATAACATAGGTCTGTTGGTGAGACCCCGGAATTTTTTCTGTGCGATCACAGGTGAAGTGGTGCGATCGCAGAGTAGAGAGGGAGGAGGCAGTGCGATCGTGTGAGAGTGTGTGTGACTGCACTGGGGTCTTGGCGCGTGGGGGAAGGGTTGTCTGGTGCACTGTGGGATCGCGTGCACAGTGCTGCGATCATGTGAGGGATTGGAGAAGACCCTGTGCGAACGCGTTTGGGAGCGTGCGAATGCACAAGGTATTTTATTAAAAATCTAGGCAAAATATAATTAAACCCTCCGCGACCAACCTATTTTAACACCATTTTTGAACGGAAAAAGCTTTTGATGTGATTTTGAAGAGGGAAAATTAGTGTTCTTCATAGAGGTAAGTATTTTGAACCTTAAAACTCGATTACTGGTGATTAAGGAACATAATCTCAGTGTTTAATTCATGAAAATCAGTAGAAAAGGTGGGGTTAGAGCTTGAGATTATGAGACCTTTAGGGGTTGATTTGAGGGGTCAAACGAACTCCGATTTTAGTGTTCTTTATATATACGGACTCGTGAGATGATGAATAACATTTAGTATAAAAATTTTCAAGTTCCTAGACGCGGGCTCGGGGGTCGGACTTTGACCGGTTGCGGGTTTTGTGCTTAAAATCAATATTTTTCAATTGGAATTCATTCCTTTAGCATAATTTGATGATAAAAATCTGAACTTGGTATATTTGGAGCATTCGGAAGAGGATTGAAGAGGCAAGCGTATTGCGGAATAGTTTCCGGGCTAGTTTGAGGTAAGTAATGTCTTTAAATCCTGTCCTGAGGGTATGAAACCCCGGACTTTGCACCCTTTCACGGGTTTTTGAATGCAAAGGTTGGAACTTTGGAAAGATATTCCCTATTTAGGCAACTATTGAGTTGCGAAACAGATTTTAAGGCTATACTTAATAGTATTGATATATATTTTGATATGATTTGGGTTGTAAGCCATGTTTGGGGCCTTGTGCCGATCTGTTTACCCCTTGGGGGTTGTTTTTATTATTTTCCTCACTTGATATGTTATGGTGTTCACTCAGTCTTTTTCTTGATAATGGTTTTGACACTCAGAGTACTTTGATACTATTTATTGAAAACAAAACACTATTTTTGGGTCGAGAACCCGGTATATTTATGGCCTGAAGGGCATGTTGAGAGTGTCTGACTGAGTGAGGCTGCGGGCCGATATTGTGAGGATGCTATGATATGAGTGAGGTTGTGGTCCAATGTTGTGAGTAATTTATGCCATGATGTTGCTTGTTATAGCGCTTGGGATGTAAGAGCTCCTTCAGAGTCTGTACAGACCCCCAGTGAGCGCAGGTACCTATTGAGTGCGAGTGATGCCTGATGGGTTGATACTGAGTGATTGTGAGATTGCCTGATGGGCTATTGTTATGAGAAATGAATTATGGCCCGAGGGGCAGATTTATGATGATTTTACTTAGTTTTTGAATTATGATTCACTTCGTTTTTTCAAACTGATTTTTCTGAGAGTAGATATATTGAAATTATACTTGTTTCAAAGGATTTCTGAAAATTGGTTTTCGAACTTATGTATTTGATGAATACTTTATGGTGACAATGTGTTTTACTGTTTTTGTGAATTAGTGTATCTGTGCTGTGTGTTTTGTATTTCTCAGACTGTGCTTTTATTTTCATTACTACTGAGTTGGCGTACTCATCATTACTCCCTGTGCCTCTGTGCACAGATTCAGGTACCAAGTTGGAGCAGTAGCTGTCTTGTTCGTTAGCAGCAGCTTTACGGGATTTCGAGGTAGCTGTCCAACGTCCACAACTTCTCCATTTCCCTTCCTTATTTAGTTTTAGCATTTCATTCCTGGACTTTATTTAAGACATTAGTAGATTTAGTTTTATTTCATAGATGCTCGTGACCATGTTGACTCCAGTCTTGGGAGGTTTTTTTAGGAGTTGTTTAGACTATTATTGAGGCGCCAAGACTTAAAGAAAATTATTCTATGCGATGATCTTTGTTTATTATCGAATTGTGAATTATTATAATCGAACAAATGCATAGTAATGTGATGGTTGACTAGCCTAGTTCCACGATAAACGTTATCACAGCCTGTTAGAATTTGGGGTCGTTACATTAAGTAAAGAAAATAAACTATAAAGTAAATTAAAGAAAACATCAAAATATATACCAGGCAAATAGTTTGATTTGATTGAAAATACAGTTATACTAGGCTACCATTGCACATTGTTGCTGCTATCCTTTTGCTTCTTTTTTCCTCCGGATTCTTATTGCTATCTGTACAAACAAACAAAAAAAAAGACGAACTCTCATGACCACTTTTGCTGGAGCAAATTTTTTTTCAAATTTGATTTAAATATAATATCTATATTAAAATTATCCTGCTTTAATTGAAATTTATATATATATATATATATATACTATTATTTTTTACTGCGATAAATTTAATTGAACCTGCTTAGCATCACATGGGTCTGCCCGTATATGTGTTCATGGATAAGATATTGTAAATATTTTGTGGTGGCTACTGATTGCTAGACAAGATTGTGATCAGTAGTCATACAGGTTGATGGAGTGTCACGTTTTCAAAATGAAAATGAGGATATTGCTTTTAAATATTAAAATAATTTTTTTTTTTGGTGGCGACAAATATAGTATTTGGCTGATTGATGTTGGGGTAAGAAAAAATTTGTATGAAGTGGGCGTTTGGACATAAAAATTGAATGGGTTTTGAAAAAAGGAAAATAATATTTAAAAATTAAAGTTGTGTTTGGACAAGAATATAATTTAGAGCTGTTTTTAAATTTTTGTGAGTAATTTAAAGTGAAAATTTGGAAAATAACTTTTCGAAAAATTTTAATTTTTTTGAAAAAATCCGAAATTCAACTTCATGTAAAAATATATAATTTTCATGGCCAAATATTGATTTAAAAAAAATAAAAAAATTCCGAGAAAATGTGAATTCTTTTTATGACCAACTGACCTTTTAGCCGTTAGTGACAAGTTTAAGGGACTGTCTCCGAATTTTTAGCTTTTATATAATTTGAATTTTTTTTGGTCTAGTGTGTACTTTTTATGTGGGAATAAAAACTTACCTTTAATTTTTATTGTTTGAAGAATGCTGACCAACGAACGGTTCAAAACTTTGAATTACTTAAAAAATATAATATTTTTTTTGTTTTTATTTATGTGAACTTTTTCGCATATAAAATCCAAACGATGTAAACTTTGGCCCATATTTTGGCATATACTTCTTTTATCATCTTGACATGAGAAGAGTTATATTTAATAATATTTTTTATATAATTTTAAAATATTTAAATTTTTACTTTTTTTTGGGTTAAACTGTCAAAAATTTATTTAATCAAGTATAAGTATTTACATTCGCTAGCTCAATTGGACTCTAGAGCTATACCCTATTCTAATAATTTTTTAACCAAACAGATAAAATGTTTCTGCTGCATTTACACTTAATTTAATCTAGCTAGGAAAATTCTTCAGCCTTTCCAATTCTTTGTGCAATTTTGATTAGCCTTTCCAATTCTTTGTGCACTTTTGATTCAATATGCCCTCTGATGTACAATTCCAGTATAATGTCTTTAATCCTCTAAATGCAAGCAATCATCTTTCCTTGGAATCTTCTTTGGTTTCTCTCTGTCCAGGTGTCATAGACCACTGCTGCAAATAGAATACTAGTATATCGCCTCTAATCTTGCTTGTAGTCCTCCTCGTTATCCATTCAATTTTCTCTTCCCAGCTATCAATTTGATGTTTTTCTCCTATCCAGTGCAGTAGTGTAGTCCATACAGTTCTGGAGTAATCACACACAAACACTATATGTTCCATTGTCTCCTCCACATTGTTTTCACATAGTACACAGTCGGTTGCTACTGATATTCCCCATCCCCTTAGTCGATCAATTGTGGCTAATCTTCGATGTAAAGCCAAGCAGAGTATAAGCTGATGTTTTGACAGTGCTTTAGATCCTGTTGTTAATCTCTTCCAAGGACTCTTCTGATACTGAGGTCTCATCGCAATATATAACTACTTGATGCTGAATTTTCCTTGCTTATGGTAGCTATTTAGATCAGCAGCTGGGCTCTTTTAAATGAACCAGTCCCTGACATCAAAATCTTCCTAATAAGCCAACAAGCCTTCTTAGAAGTACCCATTGTCATGACATTTTGCTCTTTAATGTAGAAGCTATGGATCCATCCACAGGGTGTCCTTCTTTGCACTTATTGTCCACAACAGTTTACGCTTTGCACAAGGCAGCCTTATTCCATAAGTGAATATCCAGAACATTTAGTCCACCTGCTAAGAAAGGCATACAAACTGTGTCCATGCAATTAAAGCTCTCTTAGATGGTTCACTGCTTTCTGTCCACAGAAAGGTTCTACCGGTTGTAACTATTAGATTGATGATTTTCTTTGGCAATAAAAACACCTGCGACTAGTATGTCTGCATTTCAAATACCACACTCTTAAGTAGCTGAAGTCTTCCACTGTATGAGAGAAATTTGGCAGTCCAACAGTTGATCCTAGCAGTGATCTTCTCAATCAATGGCATACATTATTGAATAGTCAATTTCTTTGAAGACAATGGTACTCCAAGATATTTAAATGGTAGCTCCCCTAGTGTGAATTGCATCTCTTCTAAAATCATTTCTTTGAATTCTCTCGTAACACCAACAATGTATAGAGCACTCTTCTCCATATTAGCCTTGAGCACTGACACCTCAAAGAGATGATTGAATATTTCCAGTAGTAGGTTGATAGAAACCTTGTCTGCTCTACAACACATAATCAAATCATCAACAAAACATATGTGGGTGATGTTATTTCTGGAACACCTTGGATGGTAGTTAAAGTCTGAACTGAACTTCAAACTCTTCAAAGCCATATTGAGATACTCCATCACCAAAACAAACAGGTAAGGAGACATTGGGTCTCCTTCTCTTAGCCCATTCTTTCTTTGGAATTTAGCTGTCAAGCCCCCATCAGTAGCAAGGAGTAGCTAATAGTAGGCTATATAGATGCTATTACATTCTTAATGAACCATACTTTAGTGTTGTTTTAAGTGCAAAAATAAAAATAAAATGCTCTAAATAGTATTTTTATGCTTTGCAGGAAATAGTCCACGTTCGGAAGATACTTAGGAGTGTTTTGGAGTCAATCACAGGAATATAAGTCCAATCAAGAATAACACAAGTGAAAAAAAGCAATAAAAGGGCGAAAGATGGCTGGACTAAAGCCCACCACGACCGTGGTCGACCGCGGCTGGAACAGGGTGGGCCAAACAACACGAGGCAGAAAATACGCAAGTCACCGCGGTCAGGCCGCGTTATGCCGCGACTGCGGTCGAGTCCTGAAACGCCTAGAAAATTCAGGGACCTAAGTGTAAAAATGGGAGAAATTAGCATAGCCCTATTTAAACCCTATAAACTCGTTCAAGAAAGTGTTAAGCTAGTTTTAGACTCACTTTGGAGGCAAGAACAAGTGTGAGAAGACCAAGCTACAATTAAAGTTTATCTATTCTCCATCTTTTGTCATTAATTTGGGAATTATGAATTACTTTATTCTTTATTTGTGTTGTAGCATGAGTAGCTAAATAATCCGTCTAGGGTTGATGGAACCAATTGTTAGATGAAGTTTTGACTCAATTTTGTTATAATCAAGCGGGGTTTAATATATGATTATTCAACTATGTTTTATATGGTGATTAATTGAATGAGCCATTAATTAATCGTGTCTAACTGCCTTGTATTGCTTGAGAAAGAATAATAGGTTAGATTGTTGTTGAATAATAACACTTTTGGGTAATTAAAGTGATTCATTACTTTAATTTAAAAGTGGGGGTAGAAATAACGAAACTTTGGTGGGATAATTCAGAGCTGCATAAATTATCAGCTAGAGTAGTTCAAGAGAATGCTCTAGTAAATTACCGAAGTTGATCGAGAGATAATTGCGGTAACCCATAGCTCATAATCCTCATAGAGTAATACGGTGAGATTATATCAAAAGAGTCAGAATTAGTCTAGCAATTGGGGAAGTCAATAACCTAGATCTTTCTACCATTGAGTTATCTTTAATCTTGAATATTGTTAGTTTTAATCTCATTTCTTTCAGTTAACAAATCCCAATAATTATTGATAAAAATCTTGCATCCAAAAATTGTCTGGGCTTATATTAGCATCACTAAGGGTTGTAATAGGTAGGTTAGTTCCCTAAGGATTCGACTCCGTACTTGTAAATCGGATTATATTTGTAACGACCGCTTTGTCTTTTATAAGGCATAGTTGGGCGTGATCAAATTTTGGCGACGTTGCCGGGGAACTAACGATGTTATTTGTTACAACTTAGAAGTATCACTAGAATTATTAGTTTAGCTCAATTTTCTACGGTGTTAAATAATTTTTCTTTGAAATTCTCGCGTTTGAATTCTTGTGTGATTCAGGTGTATGCCTAGAAACTCTTCGAGGTCTGGTGAACTTCTTGAAGGACTCTCAGACCTCGAGAAAACATTCTGGGCATTAAACTGTGCTAACAAGAAGGACAAACACTTACCGCAACTTGAAATGGAAAACGTGGATAACGTCAACGCAAATAACCGGGAACCTCTTGTACCAAACAATGGAGTGGTGGAACCTTTTGTGCCAGAAGCTGCACTCTATGATTGGGCACAACCAACAACTGACAACCTGGCCACCGCCATTGCTGTGCCCAAAATACAAGCGGAGACATTCCAGATCACCAACAATATGCTGCATCTTCTGCAGAATAAGGGATTGTTCTCCGGGTCACACATTGAAGACCCTCAACAACACCTGAAAATTTTTCTGTCGATTTGTGTGACCCAAAGGCAGCTAAATGTGACCTTAGAAGCCATCAAGCTGCTCTTTTTCCCGTTCTCAGTGACTGGAAAAGCTCAGACTTGGCTGAATTCACTCCTAATAAATTCCATTTCCACTTGGGAGGAATTAGTCAAGCAGTTCCTGAACAAGTTATACCCTCCCAACAAGACTTCAAGATAGATTGACGAGATATTTCAGTACAAGGAGAAGCCCACTGAAACCTTGCAGGAAACTTGGGAAAGATTCAAAGGGATGCTAGTGAAGTGTCCTCATCATGGTATTCCAGATCAGATGCTCGGCCAGAGATTCTATATAGGGCTAGCGGACAATTTAAAAGCAAATGTAGACGCTTCAGCTGGGGGTGCTTTTCTGAGCAAGACATTCACTGAGTGCCAAATTCATTCTTGTTAAGATGGCTCAAAATTCAGGGTGGATGATGAGAGGTACGACCCTGACACCAATAGTGCATCAGTTCCTCTTGACCCAAATAATTTACATGCAGAGAACATAGCCACACTCATGACTCAGATGAGTATACTAACGAAGAAGATTGACGAGATGGGTACAAAGCAAGTTCATATTGTTGATACAACAAATGGAGGACTGTGTAGCCCTTGCATCAATCAGTCTTATGTGTGTTCATGGAGTGGAGAAGATGACAACCAGGGTCCCAGAGAGGATATGAATTATGTTAACAATTTTGGGGGTCAGAAGCAAGGCGGACAACAATGGGGGGCCAGCACCCAACCAGCAGTACATACCTAACATGCCACAACCTGGAGGTCTACGATCATAAGGCCCAGTGGTTCCATATTGATGTGTGGCTAGAATTCATGGTTTAACACGTTATGTGCCTTACATTTTATGTGCGTTAATGATAAAAATACACTTTTTATGTGCATAATGGAGTCTATTTCATGTGTAGGTGAATTGAAAATAGAAGCCGAGTTGAAGGGATGCATAAACGTTGAAAATACGTTCAAAAGTCGAAAAGGAGTGAAGCCGGCTATACCCGGGTGTTTGAGTTGTAAAGCCTGGCCACACCAGGCTTTAGCCGGGCGTTTGGGCTATAAAGCCTGGTGAGGCCAGGCATTATCCAGGCGCCAGAGCCCAAACACCAGGCCTGGCCAGGCGTTATCTAGGCGTTTGTCCTGTAACGCCTGGCCCCTGATCCGGTCAAACCCGAGTTTTGAAGATTTTAAGTGTTTGCCGGTTGGAATAGAAGTTTCCTACACGGTTAGGGTTTATCCCAAACATATAATAGACCCAAGAACACAACTTTGGGGGGAGATACCATTAGAGTGAAGAAAAACCTGTGGATTACTACTCAACAAAGCAGAAACATTGATTTTTACCTCCTTATTTCAGTACTCTGTAATTTATTTATGCAAGTATTTTTGGGTTTGATTCTTATAAGCATGAGTAGATAATTTTCTTAATCTAGGGTTTTGGTGGAACCTGTTAGGGGATAAACTCATTGTGATATTAATATAGTTTGGTTGGTTGTTAATCTATTTGTTCAACTACGTTCTTATTGTAGTTAATGGAATGACCATCAATTAGATGTGCCTATTATTATGTATCTACTTGAGAGAGAGTGAATATTTAGGTAGTTGTTTGAAAAACACCACTCCCAGAGTATAGACGAAAGTCATAACCGAGGGTTTAGAGGTTGGATTAGAGATAACGATACCTCGGGTGCAATCTAAAGTGAACTGTAATGCAATCTAGCTAGCGTAACTTGAGAGAGTGCGTCTAGTAAATTATCATAATTGCTTGAGAGAGATTTATGGTAGATAGAGTGTTCATCATTAATAGAGACAACTAATCAGACTATATGAAGTATCCGAGAAGTAAGTTCACCGACGGGGGAAACCATAACCTTAGACCATTATTACAATTGTTTACACCTTAATGTAGTTAAATCTTTAGTTTTAATATTTTCATTCAGTTGTAGTAGTTTAAACAACACCAAGTGAAAGTGTAGTATTCTGACGGCTTGCTTGATACGTTAATTCCCTGTGGGATCGACTTTGGGCTTAATACCCCGGATTATATTTGCAACGCCCACTTAGTCTTTTATTAGACATAGTTGAGTGTGATCACATATAAGAGACAACAGAGCTATTAGCAGCAGCACCAACAACAGTTGACATATCAACCACCTCATCAGCAGCAAGACAACAACATGGTGGAGATCAGGGGTATGCTGCAGCAACTCATTGGCACGAAGGGTAAGATGCAGGAAAAGTTGGCAGTACACCATTCAGTAATTAAGGGAATTGAAACTCAACCGGGGCAGCTGTCATTGGCCTTAAATAACCGCCCCCAGGGGGTATCGCCGGCTGACACAAACATTAACCCAAAGGATAAAAACCCGAATAAGTTGATGACAGTTAGTCTCCGAAATGGGAGAGATTTAGATAGGGAGAAAGAGGTTGCTCAACCCACAAGAGAGACTACTCCAGCCACTCCAGTTCCAGTAGAGATAGATGAATCAACAGAACTCACAGAAGTGGTTGTTGAACAGGCCCAGGTTGAAAAGGGTAAGGCCAAAGAAAGAGACCAAGTTGTAGAACAAGTGGCTCCTCTTGTGACACATAAATCCAATAAAGAACAGCCAGCAAGCAGTGGACAAAAAGTGATGTCTGCACCATTCCCTCAGAGATTGGAAAAACCAAAGAAAGAAGAGCAATCCAGGAAATTCATGGAGATTATTCGTCAAATTCAATTGAATATTCCTCTGATGGATGCTTTTAGGTTAATGCTAGACTATGAAAAGATGATGAAGGACCCGATGTCGCGGAAATTTGACTTTCAGGACCTGTCTACATAACTCTAACACAGACATGTTGTGCGGTAATAACCAGACCCATGGCTCAAAAGATGTATGATCTAGGTAGCTTCACTATTCTGTGTACCATTGGGAGTTATGATTTTGAAAAAGCATTGTGTGACATAGGATCCAGCATAAACTTGATGCCTTTGGTAATCTACACAAAGTTGCGCATTGGCAGAGTTAGGCCGACTCCGATGCTGTTATAACTGGCTGACCGCATGATTAACAGACTGACATGTATTCTTGATGATGTGCTGGTGCAAGTGGGGAAGTTTGTATTCCCTGCAGACTTTGTTATTCTGGACTGCCAAGTAGACGAGGAGATCCCCATCATTTTGGGAAGGCATTTTTAGCCACTGGGAAAGTACTGATTGATTGCAAGACTAGGGAATTAAAAATGACGTTGAACGATGAGGAAGTGATATTAAACATCCAACAATCCATGAGGAGACCCAGTGAATATGCAAACTACTCACCAGTGGAAGCGGTAGATGTGATCTTGCATGACGAAGATGAGACCCTTAGTGCCAAAGATCCATTGGGAGCCTGCTTGACAAATTTAGAGGAAATGGATGCCGAAGGGCTGGCAGAGTGGGTCATGGAACTCGAAGGTCAAGGATTTTGGAAGAGGGACCTCGATTTGAGCCCCTCTATTTAGAAGAAGAGCTACCACCACCTGCAAAACCATCGATTGAGACACCACCACAATTGGAGCTGAAGCCACTTCCAGCCCACCTCAGTTATGCTTTCTTGGGTCCCAATTCTACTTTGCCTGTTATCATATCATCTAGTTTTCCAGCTATGCAGGTAGAACAATTACTGAAAATGCTGCAAGAATGCAAAACTGCCATTGGTTGGACCATGGCAAACATAAAGGGTATCAACCCGGCCTTCTGCATGCATAAAATTCTTCTGGAAGAAGGGCACAAACCTTCTAGGGAATATCAATGAAGGTTGAACCCGAATATGAAAGAGATAGTGAAAAAGAAGATGATCAAGTGGCTGGACGCGAGCATCATCTTTCCCATCTCTGATAGCAATTGGGTAAGCCTCGTCCAGTGTGTACCAAAAAAGGGTGAAATGATTGTTGTACAAAATAAGAAGAACTAGTTGATCTCAACTCGTATAGCCACCCGAAAGGACCATTTCCCCTTACCCTTCATTGACCAGATGTTGGACAGGTTAGCTGGCGATCCCATTTTTGTTTCTTGGAAAGATACTCGGGGTACAATAAAATCTCAATAGCCCCGAAAGATAGAGAAAAAACGTCCTTCGCATGCCCGTATGTCATCTTTGCCTTTCGAAGAATGCCCTTTGGACTTTGCAATGCACCAGTCACATTCCAGCAGTGTATGTTAGCCATCTTTACCGACATGGTCGAAGAAATTATGGAGGTGTTTATGGATGATTTCTCCGTGGTAGGATATTCATTCGAAGATTGTCTCCATAACCTCAAAAGGGTGCTCAAACAATGTTTGGAGACAAATATGGTGCTGAACTAGGAGAAGTGACATTTTATGGTACAAGAAGGAATTGTGCTGGGACATAGAGTTTCCAAAAGGGTATTGAAGTAGACCATGTGGAAGTTGATGTAATTGAGAAGCTCCCACCACCCACTTCGGTGAGAGCAGTGAGGAGTTTCCTTGGGCACGCCGGATTCTACAGGCGGTTCATCAAAGATTTTTCAAAGATTGCTAACCCTTTATGTAAGCTGCTTGAAAAAGACCAGCACTTTGTGTTCTCTGATGTTTGCATGTTGGCATTTGAGGAGCTGAAAAAGAGATTGGTGACCGCACCCATCATTGTTGCACCCGACTGAGAGCAACTATTCGAGCTGATGTGCGACTCCAGTGATTATGATCTAGGAGCGGTCCCTAGACAGCGTAAGGAGAAAATTATGCACTCAAATTACTATGCAAGCAGAACGCTTAGTAGTGCACAACTGAACTACACGGTCACTGAAAAGGAAATGCTCGATGTGGTGTTTGCCTTTGACAAATTCTGGTCATATTCGATTGGCTCAAAAGTTATTGTCTATACTGACCATGCAACCATTAAATACTTTATAGCAAAGAAGGAGTCAAAGCCCCGCCTGATTCGTTGGGTTCTGTTGCTACAAGAATTTGACCTGGAGATTCGTGACCGGAAGGGGACAGACAACCAAGTGACAGACCACCTCTCGAGGTTGGAAGGGGCAGAAAAGAGAACAGAGGTTGAAGATATCATTGAGACTTTCACGGATGAGCAATTACTTGCTGTGATAATGGAGGAGGCACCATGGTATGCTGATATTGCTAATTACTTGGCATGCAGTATAATACCACATGATTTCTTCTCAATTCAAAAGAAAAAGTTTTTCCAAGACTGTCGTGTCTATTATTGGGATGAGCCTTTATTTTTCAAAATATGTGTTGATAATATGATCCGGCGATGTATCCCCAAGCAAGATCAACCCTCTGTTTTTCAGGCCTGCCATGATTCACCATATGGTGGACATTTTGGAGGAATTCAGACAGCAATAAAGCTTCTAGAATCAGGACTGTACCGGCCTACATTGTTCAAGGATGCCCATGCTTGGGTCAAAAGCTGTGATGAATGTCAAAAGACAGGCAACATATCCCGTCGTCATGAGATTCCAATGACCATAATCCAAGAGGTGGAAGTATTTGACATGTGGAGGATCGACTTCATGGGGCCATTCATCAGCTCATACGGTAATAAATATATACTGGTTGCCGTTGACTATGTCTCTAAATGGGTCGAAGCAGTTGCTCTCCCAACAAATGATGTGAAGGGGTTGACCAGTTTCTTAACGAAAAACATCTTCACACGTTTTGGCACCCCCTGAGCCATAATCAGTGATGGTGGCTCTCATTTTTACAGTAGAGCGTTTGCACGCTTGTTGGAGAAATATGGAGTTCGCCACAAGGGCCTCACCATACCACCCACAAACAAGCGGGCATGTTGAAGTGTCCAATAGGGAAATCAAAAGTGTCCTATCAAAAACAGTGAATGCAACACGAACTGATTGGGCTAAGAAGTTGGATGATGCATTGTGGGCATATCACACGGCCTTCAAAAATCCAATTGGTATGTCACCATACAAGTTGGTATTTGGTAAGGCATGCCACCTCCTGGTTGAGCTCGAACATAAAGCACTGTGGGCATTGCGGCAGTTGAACTTAGACACGGAAACAGCGGGCACCAACAGAGTTAATGGTTGCATGAGCTTGAGGAATTCCGGTTCCACGCATTCGAGAGTTCTAGACTATATAAAGAGAGGATGAAATTGATGCATGACAAGCACATCTTGGATCGAAACTTCAAACCCGGCGAATTAGTGCTGCTATACAACTCAAGATTGAGGTTGTTCCCAGGTAAGTTGAAGTCCCGATGGTCATGACCATTCAAAGTGGTGCAAATGTTCCCAAGTGGAGCTGTGGGAATCGAATCAAAAGATGGGACGAACAAATTCACAATGAATGGGCAGAGGTTGAAACATTACCTTGGAATGAGTGAAGAAAAAGGGGAAAGCGTGGTGATAACCTTAGAGGATCCCCAATACACAAATGAGGAGTGATGGCGAGAGTCTGCATCGTGCCGCGACATTAAATCAGGCGCTTCACGGGAGGCAACCCATTGATTGTTGTATTCATCGTGCCGCGACGTTAAATCAAGCGCTTTGTGGGAGGCAAGCCATGTTTTTTTTCTCTTTTGTTTTGTTGTTGTAATTGTGTATATGATACTAACCCATTTACTAGTATACATGGAACGATTAGTGCATATTAGGGGAAGACGGGGTCAAGACACAACTCCGGTTAGGTAAAAACGTGAGAAAAACAAAGCAAACTCGGAACACCGTCACCGCGACCACGGCAGGTAACAAGTTTTCTGGTTCGACTCACCGCAACTACGGTAGAACGCGGCGCGACTGCGACAAGTCACATACAGTCTGTTTTCAAACCCCTTCTTCACCGCGGCTGCGGTCAATCGCGGCGCGACCACGAAATCAACCCCCGCCCATGTACGTTTTTATTTTATTTGTTTTTATTTATTTCCTTTTTTTCCCCACCCTACTCTTCTAATATTATAACTCCCCCCAATATTCCCCCACTTCCCCAATGTATTCTAGNAATCCCATAAGACCTGTTCTCCTTCACTTCTCCTTCCTCAACGGTTCATCTCCCCCTTCCCCCTTCTCTCATTTTTTCACCCCCAAACTCATACCTCTATTCTATCCTCTCCACTCCCCCCAACCATCAGGCCCACCAGGATTATCTCCACTCTCATATTCAAGTAAGTCTCTCCTCTTTATTCTCTCTTACTTTCTTTTATTTATTTTCTTTTCTTTTTTCTTATGTGTTTTAATGTCTACCATGTATAGATTAGAATTTTTTTTTATTTTGTATATCAATGTGGTGTGACTTGGTGCAACAAAAATTGGCGTTGTTGGGTAAAAATTATGTTAGTGGATTGATGTTAGTTGAGGATTGTTGTTGAATTTGGGGAGGGTTTGTACTTCTATGGGTTAATATAAGCATGACTAGTTCTATGCAGACCATGTGTTTGAAAAATTGCCCCATTGAGTTGAAATTGGTAATGTGATCCTAGTGGTGTGGAAGTATGATTAACCACCCTGGAGTCACACAAATCGAATCCTCATTAATAATAAATCTTGTTTTGTCAGGTCCAATGCATCAGTCCAGAAAAAGAAGGATCGCAAGTTCCTCCGCCAGCGGCCTAGGAGGTCATCCAGGGCTAGAGCCTCGACTAGTGCAAGCCAGTTTGATAATACTCGATTTTTCCCAAAGGCAACCGAAGAGACATTCGAAGTAAACGCAGCCCGAAAAATGGTGCATGAAGTACCTATTGACAGGTCCTCCCTGCAGATTGAAAGCCTTGAGATGTTTAATGAATTGAGGAGACACTAGCTGGACGTCTTCTTTGATGAACCAGAGGAGGCAAATATTTTGATGGTCCGGGAATTCTATGCGAATTTCCCGGAACATGCTAATAAGGTGGTCACAGTTCGAAGGACACGTGTAAATGCATCCCTTGAAGCAATACGCCCGGCATACATGCTAACGGTCTTCTCAGGAGAGGTGGACTACTACCAGACCTATCAGATACCACCTGTAACGTGGAACCTTATTGTTCGGACAATCTGTTTGGCAGGGGAACCCATCTGGATAAAGCCTGGAATCACTCTGAACACCCAATCCCTCACTTGGGTAGCTAAATGCTGGCTCACCATTCTGTAGCCGATTGGTGACCTCCATCAACACCACAGATGTAAATGCACCCTGAGCTGTGGATGTTTGGTATTTTGTCAACCATCATGACTTCTATGTGCCCAGCTAATCCATGATAAAATGTTCATTAGATCCCCAGAGATATTCAAAGGGTTCTACTTCCCCTCATTGGTCACCACACTGAGCCGTGCTGCAAATGTTACCGAAAATCGCATCTTCGATGGGAAGCTCGCAAAGAAGGCCCCTTTCAGGGCCAGTAAAATCACAGTTGGAAAGAAGCAGCATGTGGCTATTGACGTGGATGATGAGGACGAGGATATGCATGTCGCTGCCCTACCAATGCAAGTTCCTGATGAGGCGGGTCCATCTCGGCCTCGGCGGAGCACCCAGATATCAGCCATGAAGCAAGATTTGGTTGGCTTACGCACCTAGGTCGATGACCTCACTATTAGAGTTGACACTCTAGCCACTCGGAATGCGAAGTCAGAAAAAAAGATCATGGGCTGGCTACGCGCGATAGGACATGCCTGTCGTCTCGACCCAGGCCCTATCTCCGACCAGGACTAGACACCAGGGAAGTCTCCTTACCTCACTGTGCTTTATTGTTTATGGCATGAGTACATGCAAATTCTTTAAGTTGGGGGGGGGGGATATTGGTTATTATTGTATGTACATGTGTATATTTCTTGGTAGTTTGATTTGTTTGATAATTTTATTTATTATTTATTATTGTTGACTCGGCCCGAAGACGTACACCTTTCGACGGGTCTCTTGAGGGACTTGAGTTGAATAAAAAAAGAAAAAGAGAAATTATGTTGGAGTCTTCCCGGCGATGGACCTGTTTCTTGAGGGAAGTAAGTCTAAAGAAAACACAAAAAGATTTTTCTTTATTAGGTAGTGTATCAACTCCCCCTTAATTTTTCTTTATAACACGGTTCTTTTCCAAGGGTTTACATTTGAATCGGGTATAGTTAGTTTTTTTCTCTTTTTAGTTAGGAAGTCTTGGGCGAGAAACGAAAATGGAAATAGGGCCCCTTAACTCTATGGTAGCTGAAATAAGGATTGATTTAGTGTGACACTTAGGCTCTTTAGTTGACTCTAATAAGGCCTTAAATTGTGTGTTCCTGGATGGCTCAAGTGCTTAGAGCAGAGTGTCTGATGATCCTAACTGAATTGAGTCATGTGCCATGTGTGAGTGAGGCTTTGTGTATTTTGTGTTAAACATTCAATGCCTAGAACTTGCCCTGTATGTGTACAAAAGCGAAATGGTAGTCGTGTTTGATCTGGAAAGTGATATAGACATTTCTTTGCTTAACCTTTCTATATATGCTTGCTCCCACCTACGTGTATATACCTTAGTCAACCCCGTTGAGCCTGTAAGCCTGTTTTCCTTAGCAACCACATTACAAACATGACCCAAGTTTAAATAGCCTATCTTGTTGAACTCTATCACTTCTTAGAAGCACTCGAACTGTAATGGATATGAAAAAAAATTATAAGTGTGGGGTGGTTGGTTGGGCTGTTAAGTGGGATTAAGGGGACATGAAAAGAAAAAAAAAAGTGCACTGTTTGATAAGCAATACTATAGGCCACCAGAAAAAAAGAAGTCTGAAATTGGTGGTGGCTATTAAAAGAAAAAGTGTGCTTAAAAGAATAAGGGGTTAACACAATAAAGTAATGGCGGAATGAAGGTTTGACAAAATCAAGAGCTAAATAGTACACAATGTAGTGGGGTGCTTAGGGAGGTGAAGTTACTGTAACCATAAGTATCCTACCCGTCCTGCCGCTAACATTACAAACAAATAAAGTCTTATTTGATTCTAGACCGAACGAGCTCGATTAGTCGAGTATTACACTACGGGCGAGCCTAAGCTGCATTGTTTGTGGCATAAGAATTTGTTTCTGAGGGTGAGTGAAATGTCGTATTCGAGTTCCTCAGTGTGTGATTTGTAAATAATATAAGTCTCTTTTGTAGTGAGTAGGCACATGATTAGTGAAGGAAAGGTAAGTTTGGACCTCTGACTGAGAGTAGGAGAGCCGGTTAGGGGTATTGCGTGGCTATAAAGGAGTCCATTCTCGAGGCTAGGATGTCGCGCTGATGTAGTTTACATGTGTGAAGTCTTATGGGTATAAAGAGTAGGGGAGGTATCCTGTGATGATTAGTCCTGTAGAGTGTGGTTTTGTTGCTCGAGGACGAGCAACGATTTAAGTGTAGAGTGTTGATAGTAGGCTATATAGACGCTATTTACACTCTTAATGAACCATACTTTAGTGTTGTTTTAAGTGCATAATTGACAACAAAATGCTATAAATAGTATTTTATGCTTTGCAGGAAACAATCCACGTTCGGAAGATAATTAGGAGCATTTTGGAGTCAATCACGGGAATATAAGGCCAATCAAGAAGAACCCAAGGGAAAATAATCAAGAAAAGGGCGAAGGATGGCTGGACTGAAGCCCACCGCGACCGCGGTGGGCCAAACAACACGAGGCAACAAATACGCAAGTCACCGCGGTCGAACCACGTTCTGCCGCGGGCGCAGTCGAGTCCTGAAACACCCAGAAACTTCAGGGACCTAAGTGTAAAAATAGGAGAAATTAGCCTAGCCGTATTTAAACCTTATAAACTCATCCAAGAAAGTGTTAAGCTAGTTTTAGACTCACTTTGGAGGTAAGAACAAGTGTGAGAAGACCAAGCTACAATTAGAGTTTTTCTATTCTCCATCTTTTGTCATTAATTTGGGAATTATAAATTACTTTATGATTTCTTTGTGTTTTAGCATGAGTAGCTAAACAATCCGTCTAGGGTTGATGAAACCAATTGTTAGATGAAGTTTTGACTCAATTTTGTTATAATCAAGCCCGGTTTAATCTATGATTGTTCAACTATGTTTTATATGGTGATTAATTGAACGAGCCCTTGATTAATCGTGTCTAACTGCCTTGTATTGCTTGAGAAAGAATACTAGGTTAGATTGTTGTTGAACATCACCACTTTTGGGTAATTGAAGAGATTCATTACTTGAATTTAAAAGTGGGGTTAGAAATAACGAAACTTTGGTGGGATAATTCAGAGCTGTATAAATTACCAACTAGAGTAGTTCGAGAGAATGCTCTAGTAAATTACCGAAGTTGATCGAGAGATAATTGCGGTAACCCATAGCTCATAATCCTCATAGAGTATACGATGTGATTATATCAAAAGAGTCAGAATTAGTCTAGCAATTGGGGAAGTCAATACCCTAGATCTTTCTACCATTGAGTTATCTTTAATCTTGAATATTGTTAGTTTTAATCTCATTTCTTTCAGTTAACAAATCCCAATAATTATTGATAAAAATCTTGCATCCGAAAATTGTCTGAGTTTATATTAACATCACTAAGGGTTGTAATAGGTAGGTTAGTTCCCTGAGGATTCGACTCCGGACTTGTAAACCGGATTATATTTGCAACGACCACTTTATCTTTTATAAGGCATAGTTGGGCATGATCAGTAGCTGGCAGTGGTCACACACTCCGTTATCAACTGTACAAACTTCACATGCATTCCAAACTCTAGCAGTATCATCTTTAAAAAAAGCCATTCGATTGAGTCATAAGCCTTTCTTATGTCTACTTTAATGCAACATCTTGGTGAGACCCCTTTTTGATTATATCCCTTGACCAGTTCATGGGCAATGATGACATTATCCAGTATGTTTCTCTCTTCAATGAATGCTGATTGAGAAGGTCCCACAATGAAATTCACCACTAACTTCAACTTTGCTGTAATGATCTTTGAGATGATCTTGTACATAGTGGAATAACATGCTATAGAACCTTAGGCACCAATGTTAGTGTTGTACAATTGACATTTTTCAATAGTTTTCCGCTAGTGAAAAACTCTTGTACTGCTTGTTTAACCTCTCCTCCAATAATATGCCAGTATGCTTTGAAGAACTCAACTAGAAATTTATCTATCCCTGGTGCCTTATCATTTGGAAAATCTTTAATGGCCTAGTCAATTTCTTCCTCTATTACTTGTGCATTGAGTAGTTGTTGTTGCTCCTTGGTTATACAACGACCATTACTGGCGGTATTAATATCAATGCAAGGAAGTTTTGTAGCTGAATTGCCCAATAGTGTTTGAAATAAACCTCTAAATTCTTGTTCTATCAATACTGGCTCTGTCACTCTAAGCCCTTGATCATTGCATATAGATGCAATTTTGTTTCTTGACTGTCTGGCCTTTAAGTGATCATGAAAGAATTTGGTGTTCCGATATCCTGCTTTTTTTCACATTGCCCTGAATCTCTGTCTAAGTACTTGTTCATTTACTCTTTCCCATCTTTCAATTTGCATAAGCAATTCATTTTCTTTGGCTATTAATTATGGATTAAATGGATCTTCATCAAGTTTTCCTTGGGTAGTCTGCAGCTGCATCCTGAGATTGCCAAGCTTCTTCTCCAGTGAAGTTATCTCCTTGTTCATTTGTTGTGTTTTATCTTTTAGCCTATGTAATTTCAACCAAAGTGAGAACATGGTATGTCCCTGTACTTGTTGATTCCATACCTCATGAACAACCCCTATAAACTACTTATGATTTAACTAACATTATATAGTCTAAAAGGCTTTGACAATTGATTCTTGGCTACCTCAATATTGATAACAATAGAGAATGATCAGACACTTCAGGCAGTTCAAAAACAACCTCTAGGCTACTGTATTGTGTAGGCCAAGAAGCATTTCCAAACGCCCAATCAATGTTGCTATATATTCTATTCCCTGCATCCATTTTATTACACCATGACCATTGGCAACCTTTCCTATTTAAATGTCCCAATACAATATCCTTTATGCATTCTTGAAAGTCCACAAGTTCAGTTTGGTGCACATGTTGCCCATTGATCCTATCATTGTCAGACAAAGCATTGTTGAAGTCCCCTATGACCAACCAAGCCTCATGCATAGTACTATGAATCTGTCTGAGTTGCTTCCATAGATCCCTCCTTTCATGTATCTTGTTCTTCCCATATACAAATGTTATGTAGCATGAAAATGGTGACCCTTTATCCTTCACTTGATAGTGTATCAGTTGGGTAGTTACCAGAAATATTTGGACCTGCACCATGTTTCCTTCCAGAAGAGCCAGATCCTCCCAATTTTACTTGTAGCATCATCTGAATACACTTTCCAATCTTTACTTTAAATGTTATATCAATTCAATTTAATCAAATTGACTTTGAGGGAACTACAAAACATCTCACCTTTTTGACATAAAGACAATAACATAGGAGTAATAATATCTTTCACTAATATTATTTTGAACTTTATTTGGCAATGTACAGTTACCCAATTGTGCGACTAATATTTTGGGAAAAAAACCGTAAAAATTGCGCGGGGCACCCTATTTGGTCGCCCCCATTTAACCTATACCTATTTTTTAAAAAACTTTTAACTTGTACTCACTTTTTAAATAACTTCAGCCCCCTTTTCCTCGCTGAGCTGAAGTTCGCCAGTTAAGCTGAAGTTCGCCAGTTACAAAGACAAAACTTCAGCTCTAGAGCTGAAGTTTCCTAGTTACAAACTTCAGCTCTAGAGCTGAAATTCCCCAGTTATAAAGACAAAAACTTCAGCTGTAGAGCAGAAGTTCGCGAGTTACAAAACAAGAACTTCAGCTCCCCCAGTTACAAAGACAAAAACTTCAGCTCTAGAGCTGAAGTTCCCAGTTATAAAGACAAAAACTTCAGCTCTAGAGCTGAAGTTTCCGAGTTACAAAACAAAAGCTTCAGCTCTAGAGCTGAATTTCTCCAGTTACAAAGACAAAAACTTACTGAAGTTCCCGAGTTACAAAACAAAAACTTCAGCTCTAGAGCTGAAGTTCCCCAGTTACAACGACAAAAAATTCAGCTCTAAAGCTGAACTTCCCCAGTTACAAGAGCTGAAGTTTCCCAGTTACAAAGACAAAAGCTGAAGTTAGTTCCCCAGTTACAAAGACAAAAACTTCAGCTCTAGAGCTGAAGTTCGCAAGCTACTTCAAGCCCGTCTACTAGAATGCTGAAGTTTTGTGTGATTGCCTTTGCTACTTCAGCCCCGTATGCTGAAGTTATGCGGAAAAACGGGTACACTTACAATTTATTTTACAAAGCGAATATAAGTTAAAACGTGACACAAAAAGTGGGTACGGATGCAAATACATGATACTAACCTTTATGGGATACATGAATTTGCCCCAAAAAGACAACCCTACTTTAGAGTTTTCAATGAATCAAAGTACAAAATAATTCAAAGTTCAAACGTCCGAAAATACTATTTAGTCCCAAAATTTCCAAACTAGTCAGCTATTCGTTGTAGAACTTTCTCTTCAGTAATTTTACAAAAAAAAAAAAAAAAAAAAACGAAATTTCCATTTTCTAAAAACCAAAACCTTATTTTAATTCGTAATAATATTCATAATACAAGAACCCCACTCAAATCTCACTAAACCTTTGTCAGTTGTCACACCAAATTCCTACCAAAAAACTCTCCTTTATTTCCCAGGAATCTTCCTCACCCACCCAGCCCACCCTTCACTAATTCACCACCCC
>MDKI01150164.1:0-49167 GCA_005239505.1 Nicotiana paniculata
TTATTATTATTATTATTATTATTATTATTATTATTATTATTATTATTATTATTATTATTACAGGTACTGCTAGCTAGGATGGAAGGATCGTGCCTCATGCATGGCTACAACGAAGATAATCAAAGTTATTGACAAGTTTGCTAGTACTAGTATTAAGCTAGAAATTATGATCATATTTTGTATTATAACTCCCCTCCTTCTTCTGTTAAGCTTTGGGAATACAAACAAAGTGTTCGAAGAGTAGAAATTGCACGGGGTGCCTTATTTGGTCGCCCTCATTTAACTTATATTTATATTTTTAAAATTATTTAATTTATATCTTAATTTTTACAACTTCAGGCGCCGCCTTCCTGATACATGTGCAAAACTTCAGCTTATTTAGTGCTGAAGTTTTTCCAAATTAACTAAGCAACTTCAACATCTTCTGCTGAAGTTTTTGAAAAAGCTTTATGACAAAACTAATTAATCCAGGACAAAACTTCAGCTTATTTAGTGCTGAAGTTTTTCCAAATTAACTAAGCAACTTCAACATCTTCTGCTGAAGTTTTTGAAAAAGCTTTATGACAAAACTAATTAATCCAGGACAAAATTTCAGCTTATTTAGTACTAAAGTTTTTACAAATGAACTAAATAATTTCAGCATCTTCTGCTGAAGTTTTTGAAAAAACTTTATGACAAAACTAAGGAATCCAGGACAAAATTTCAGCTTATTTAGTGCTGAAGTTTTTAGAAATGAACTAAATAACTTCAGCATCTTCTGCTGAAGTTTTTGAAAAAGCTTTATGACAAAACTAATGAATCCAGGACAAAACTTCAGCTTATTTAGTGCTGAACTTTTTAGAAATAAACTAAATAACTTCAGCATCTTCTGCTGGAGTTTTTGAAAAAGTTTTATGACAAAACTAATTAATCCAGGACAAAACTTCAGCTTATTTAGTGCTGAAGTTTTTACAAATGAACTAAATAACTTTAGCATCTTCTGCTGAAGTTTTTGAATAAGTTTTATGACAGAACTAATTAATCCAGGACAAAACTTCAGCTTATTTAGTGCTGAAGTTTTTACAAATGAACTAAATAACTTTAGCATCTTCTGCTGAAGTTTTTGAATAAGTTTTATGACAGAACTAATTAATCCAGGACAAAACTTCAGCTTATTTAGTGCTGAAGTTTTTACAAATGAACTAAATAACTTCAGCAATTCTGCTAAAGTTTTTGAAAAAGCCTAGAATGTTGAAGATTGTCTGCTTGCCTTTGCTAGTTCAGGCCAGCATGCCTGAAGTTTATGCGAAAAGTGGGTACGCTTGCAATTCTTTTTTATAAAGTGAATATAAGTTAAAACGTGACTCAAAAAGCAGGTATAGATGCAAAAGCTCCGAGTTTTCGCTTTATAATTATCCTTCACGATTGAGTTATACTTTTTTACTAGTTCTTCTTGTCGTATGTACTTCATGATTTCACTCACTTGGTTTAACTTCTAGTGATTATTCTAACTTTTTAATCGTAGTAAATAATCGTTTCGATCAGTCACCTAAAAGAAAGAAAAAAGAGATAAATAGCACAACTTATTTCGATCAGTCAGTCAGTCAACTAAAGTTTGTGCTTACACTACTTCATTAATATGGTCCATCCATTACTTAGAATTTAGTGCTAATTAATTAACTCACATTTTGTTAATTTAGTGTTAATTAATTATTCCTTTCGGTCCACAATAAGTGATTATTTTTTTTTTGGTAATCCAAAATAAGTGATTTTCAGATTTTAAGAATGAATTAATTATTTTTTTTCCGACATTGCCCTTGGAATAATATTGGAATATGTGTTAGGAGTGTTTATGTGAAGCGATAGTAAAGGTTAATATGGTCAATTTCATTGCTAATTAATGTTAAAAGGTGAATTTCTTAATGTGTGAAAATAACCAAAAAAATCACTTATTTTGGACCGGAGGGAGTAACTCACATTTTGTTACTGAAAGTACTAGGGAAGGGGGAGGGGGAGTGGTGGGGGGAGGGAATTGTGGTCTATTAAAAATTAATCGACTAACTATGATTTTAGTTGACTAAATAAAGTGTAGAATGAAAGATAACCGTAAATAAAAGGTTAGTGACACACAACAATTTTCTACTTGTTGGGTACTATTGTGGTACTAACATTCAGTTTCACTTGGTTCACAAGGGTTCCCTTTAGATCTTTGAAAGTATTACAATATAGATGGTTTTGACTCGTTCACCGCCAACAAAAAATAGCAACAATGAATTCTGAATGTTTGACACAACTCTCTTTTGTGTTCTAATTTATCTTATCTTTTGAGACACTGATAAACTAAAGATTACAATGTCTAGGCTAAGAAGTACAGAGACTTAGAAAACAATGTGTATAGTTGCGCAAGCCTTCCATTTTATCTTAGCAGTCTTCTTATAGGAGAGGAAGAGATGTTGAGTCTTGACTGAATTTAGAGGCATGAGATCATCAAAGAGACTTGACCCAAGAGGTACCTCTTTAAATCCTCCTCGTGGGAGAGGCCGGATTCGATTGTGACTTTCCTTGTCACATGTTTGTATTTAGGAATCATTCAAGCCTTGATTGAGTTTATTTTTGGATACAAAATCTTTGCTGATGAAGGCTTCCTTGATTAGTAATCGGAACTCCTTTGAATGAGGTCGAATAAATGTGTTGCAATGAGATCCCTTTAATTTAGCAATCATATCCTTGGATAGCATCTCATTCTTTCCTTTTTGCTTGTTTCGAATCCTGAAATCCTGCCAACATAAGATAGCATTGTCATCATTGAAACTTTGAAATATAACTTAACAGTTACTCCCTCCGGTCCATAATAAATAACCTTTTGGCCTTGTTATTTTGGATCAAAATAAGTGTGCTTTTTACGTAATAAAAAATGAATAAACTTTAAATTTTTAAATTTTCCCTTATATATATATCCTAATTTGTCAAATTAACAATATGTAAATTTTAATTAAAGGATGTGCCAGAAACGAAAAAGTCACTTATCATGGACCGGAGGGAGTAATTTAGTGCCAATTATTTAACTTACATTTTGTTTTTAAATTTGGACAATTGATATATATATACTCCCCTAAATTCGGGGAGGAGAGGGCTGAAAAGAGCAAGAACCCGTGAAAAATCATCACTTTCTTAATTCGACGTTTAGATCATAAAAATCTCTATAGAACATGAACGATTGCTTCAATTGCAATTGGTTACAACCTGAATTATTATTTATTAATTGTCTGTGTCACTGTCACAATTCCATGGGCATTTTCTGTAGGGGTTGTCCGTTCAAAATAGATGATAACTCCCTCCTTTTCTCCACAAAAAAAAAGTATTTTATGAGTTTTATCATATACTAACTGTGTAAAAGATGACCATTTCAAGAAGTTAAATTAAAAGTCAATTATAGATACATAAAAGAGTGTGATAGGATTATATTCATGCCCATAATATATAAGAAACGGTCGTTATTACAAGAATTGGAAAACAGCGTAGTAATTATGAGCCTCATCATGTGCAATCCTAATTAAACAAGCATATGATTGCCACTTTTTCAAGGATGGTTTTAAGGAAATCAAAGTAAGCAAACCCGAAAAAGACACAATAACATTCAAAGGAATTTGATGTAGACAAATAGACAAATAATAAACATTTGGTCAAAAGCTTTCGAAGATTTCATTTTCAGTGGTCCAAGTTAGAGACAAATTTGAAAGACAAATGCAATTTCAACTGGTTAGTTCAAAAAGTAGTGGGTGGCTGTGAATTTTTTTTTTGAAACACGGTATGAGAGTTCAAGTGAAAAACGCAGGCTTGAGAAGAATATTTCATAATCACTTAATAGTGCCAAATGCAATAAACAAAAGCACCTCTTTCCATGAAACCAAAGTAGGACGTACGATATGATTTTAGACGACACGTTTGAGACGTTGATTATTTTATTTTTATGTGCAATACATCTTCAGAGAATGCTAATATTGTAGCCGATATTTGTCTAGATATGATTATAATAATATTAATAATGCTACACTACGTTTTATTTTCCCGTGTATATGACTGTTATGTTAATAATCCTTCAAATCAGTTTAGGGGTGTACAAATAAAACCGACAAATCGTATCAACTCGATAATCCTAGTCAAATCGAGAAAAAAAATTCGATTATGATTTTGGTTTGGTTTGGTGTTGAAAAAAAAAATCCGACCATATTTGATTTAATTTGGTTTAGTTTTAACTAAAAAAAGTCAAATTGAAACCAAACCAACCCGACATTATATGTATTGAAGTTTTAAATATATTTAATATATAAAAATATTTATTGTAGTGTTGTTTATAAATATTTCTTAAGCTTTTTCATTGTTTATCTTTTAACATATTATTTCAAGTTTGGACTTATAATTTTTGGATGCTCCAATAAGTTTGATAGTCCATAAATGTTAGTTACTCGAATAAATCCTAAATTAAAATCAAATCAATACTAATGCTAATAAAGACATTCAATTCAATTGTACTATGAATGAAAATAGTGTTGGATATCTATTTTTTAGTTTTTCCATGGTTTAGATAAAATGTATAACTTTTTTTTTTAGTGGTTAGTTATGTAAATAATAGTACTTATTAGTCGTAACTTTAAATTATGTTTGTTTTCATTATGTCTTATTAATAATATTTATTTTAAGCGATTTTATTATCTTTATTGTTTAATATTTTAGTACAATGACATGACTAATCTCATATTTATGTTATTTTATTGAAAAACACCTTATATAGTTCTATCTTACAAGGATTAAAGAAATATTTGGAACACAAATTTTATGTTTTGTGCTATGAAGACTTTATGAAAAAAAATCTGAAAACCCGAAAAATTCGCGAAAAACTGTGATTAAAAAACCCGACTTTTATTGGTTAGGTTTGGTATTTAGATTTAATAACCCGATACAATTGGTTTGGTTTGGTTATAGAAAATTCGAACCAACCCGGCCTATGTACACCCCTAAATCAGACATTGAAGAAAATTGTCACATTTGGTAACGAATAGTTAATATATAAAAATGTCTTCAAAAGCAACAAAAAAAATTATTATAATCCTATATACGGGTAAACCGGGCTCATGGTACATCCCGATTTCCGACAAGATAAGTCTAGCTCGAGATATGATATCGTGAGACCAAAGTCAAGGGGCCAGTCTCATCCAGTCAGAACTGGGGGCCATAATACCCTACCTTAAGAAATTCAGGGTCACGGTTCGGAATCGGTCCTATCTTTGAACGGCTTCGAAGAACACTGTCAGGCAACCAAGCTCGGCCAATAGAAGGCCGCAACATCCATGACCGGTCAGATATTACGGCGGGGATCTCGGCACGTAAAGATGAAGGATCAGAAATCAGTAATCAGGAGATTTTTTTACCTTTTATAGAGTTGTACCTAAAATAGGACTCTCTACTATATAAAGGGGGTCTGATAATTCATCAAACACATTGTAACGCGCATTCCAGAGCAATATATCATTATTTTCTCTGTTATTAGCTTTTCCGCTTTCGTTTATCAGTGTTGATTATCACGAGCCCGGATCGAGGACAAATATCTCATTATCTTCCTCGTGTGGTTCAAGTTTACTTTATCCTTATTTATTAAATGTATCTTTATTTAATGCTTTGTATAAAATCAATTCACGTATCCTTAAAATCACTTATAAATTTAATTGTTATCCGATTTTGAGGGTAAACAGTTTGGCGTCCACCGTGGAGCTAAGGATAATAGTGGTTGTTTGATACAAACTTCTATAAAACACCTTATTTTACAATTTTTCTTTGAAGTGTCTCTAATTTCAGGCCAAAGCTCAAAATGTCGAACTCCCAGTCAGCCCATTTAAATGTTGACATTGAATCCGATCATTATGGAGAGAACAACAATGTAGCACCCGGTAACGAGGTGCCCCCAATCGATCTTGGCAGAGTTCCGGTCGCGGACCCTATCGACGCCAGCTCGCATGTGGCCATCAATACAATTTACCTACCGATCATGAGAACATCGTGTGTAGGGAAGTCTGATTGATTGCCCAGATTACGCACAACGATGAAATGATGGGATCAATTTGTGGGTGATCTTTGAAATGTTACAGGCACAACAGGCAGCGATAGCCCAAGTGCAGGACCAAAGTCGAGCGCCGAGAAGGGTTGAGCCCGAGCCGTCCCGAGAAATCACCCGCATAAATGAACTGGCTGTGAAAATGCCGAATATAAATGAGTCGGGACCAACCCCAAGATCATAAAGATGCTTGAGGAGCTGGCAAAACGGGTAAAATCAGGAGAGAGAAAAATCGAAGCCACTGACAAAAAGGTGGAAACCTACAACTCTAGGGTCGACCATATCCCAGGACACCGCCGATATTGAAAGTCTTGGATTCCAAGAAGTTTGTTCAAAAACCTTTTCTTCCGAGCGCGGCTCCGAAGTCGATCATAAGAAGTTTCGCATGCCCGAGATTCCTAATTACAACGGAACGATAAACCTAAATGTGTATATGACCTGCTATACGCGCGCCATCAAAGGGAACGACTTGGAGGGCGTTGAGATCGAGTATGTCCCGATGAAGAAGTTCAGGGAAACTCTGTCAAAGAGAGCTATGATATGGTATCACAACTACCAACTATTTCTACTGACTCGTTTCTTATGCTTGCAGATTCCTTCATAAAAGCACACGCCGGGGCTATCAAGGTCGAAACCAGGACGACAGACCTTTTCAAAGTAAAATAAAAGGATAATGAGATTCTCAGAGAATTCGTGTCCCGATTTCAAATGGAATGGATGGACCTGCCCCCGGTCGCTGATGATTGGGTTGTTCAGGCTTTCACCCAAGGACTCAATATTCGAAGCTCGTTGGCTTTGCAGCAGTTGAAACAAAACTTGGTAGAATGTCTGGTTTTTACTTGGGCCGATGTCCATAACCGGTATCAATCAAAGATTAGGGACAAAGATGATCAGCTTTGGGGCCCTTCCGGGTCCGTGTATCCCACCAGAACCGTCGACAGAGTCAAGAGAGACGTTGATCGTGAAGCGAGATCAAACAGGGATCAGTATTTGCCGTATACTGGAGATTGAAGAAGCAATGGGTCTGGGCGAAACTCAGTAGGAAGTGAAAGGAGGAATGATCGAGGAAACAACCAGGACGGATGAGCAAAAACAATTTCGACGGGTCCATCGGGCCTAAGGAAGCACCGAGATTATTAGTGTGCAACTTCAACGTCGATGCCGCCGCCGTCGTATCTACCATCAAACGTATCAAAGATACCAAATGGACTCGACCTCTACACTCCTATCCAGCCCAAAGGGATCCAAACCTAGCGTGCAGATATCATGGCACTCACAGCCATAGAATAGAGGATTACCGACAATTAAGAGAGGAAGAAGCCCGGCTATTCAACAACGGACATCTCTGAGAGTTCCTAAGTGACCGAGCCAAGAATCATTTCAAGAATAGAGATTCTAATAAAAAGGCCGAGCATGAGGAACCTCAGCACGTCATTAACATGATCATCAGTGGGGTCGACATTCCCCTTGGGTCGATGCTGAAACACACCAAATTATCCATTACAAGGGAAAACCGGACTCGGGATTATATGTCGGTTGTCTTTCAACGACGAAGACGCTAAAGCGATAATGCATCCCCACAACGATGCACTAGTAATATTTGTACTAATAAATAAATCTTGAGTTAAGCGTGTATTGATTGATCCAGGTAGCTCGGCCACTATCATTACATCGAGGGTCGTGAAATAACTCGGTCTACGAGATCGAATCGTGCCTGCAGTCCGAGTTCTAAATGGATTTAACATAGAGTGTGAGACCACTATATAGGAGATAACATTACCAGTGCACGTCGTCGGGACCACTCAGGAAGCCAAGTTCTATGTAATGGAAGGAGATATGAGATACAATGATTTGTTCGGGAGACCATGGATATACAACATGAGGGAAATACCCTCAACATTGCACCAGGTGCTGAAATTCCCAACACCCAGTGGAATCAAAACAATTTATGGGGAGCAACCGGCCGCCAAAGAAATATTCACGGTCGACAAGGTGATCCCGATATCCGCACTTTAAACATCGGAGGGTCCGAACCTGATGGCCAAAGATGAGGCCAAATAGCAATTATCGATATTGGCCTCAACTGAACTGAAGAAACATGGGATAGATGAGGACGAAGACTACGGAGTTCCTAGATCTTTCATAGCCCCGGCGACTCCGACGCTGCCAAATCAACAGTCGAGGAACTGGAGCAAGTCGTGTTGATCGAACACTTTCACTATCGAAGGTATACTTGGGCACGGGGTTGAATCCCGAGCTCAGGAAAAAAACTCAATCAATTTCTTATATCTAACGAAGATTATTTCTCTTGGTACCACCTTGATATGACAAGGATCCCTCCGGAAATAACCACTCACAAGATAAGCATGGACACGAAGTTCCACTCGGTCAAGCTGAAGGGGAGACCTCAGTCTGAGGTCATACATGATTTCATCAAGGACGAGGTATCTAAACTCCTTAAAATAGGGTCCATCGGGAGGTTAAGTACCCGGATTGGTTAGCAAATGTAGTGGTAATCCCTAAAAAAGGGAATAGATTAAGAATGTGTGCAGACTATAAAGATTTGAATAAGGCATGTCCCAAGGACTCCTTCCCTATGCCGAACATCGATCGCATGATCGATGCAACGGTCGGCCACGAGATCCTCAGTTTTCTCGACGCCTATTCCGGGTATAACCAAATACGGATGAACCCGGTCGATCAGGAAGAAAATTCCTTCATCACTAAGTAAGGTACCTATTGTTATAACGTGATGCCATTTGGACTAAAAAAATGTCGGTGCCACTTACCAACGTCTAGTAAATCGGATGTTCGAGGAAAAAATAAGAAAATTAATGGAGGTTTACATTGACGATATGTTGGGTAATTCCCTGTGAGTAGAGGACCATTTGAAACATTTGCAGGAAACCTTTAGCATATTGAAGAAATACAATATGAAGCTGAACCCGAAGAAATGTGCATTTGGAGTCGGGTCCGAAAAGTTCCTCGGATTAATGATATATGACCGTGGAATCGAGATAAACCCTGATAAGATCTAGGCCATCAAAGATATCACTATTGTGGACAACGTGAAGGGCGTACAAAGATTAACCAGACACATAGCCGCCCTGGGCAATTCATTTCAAGGTCTTCCGACATGAGCCATCAGTTCTTCTCACTGTTGAAGAGGAAGAATAAATTCTCGTGGACCTCGGAATGCCAATGAGCCTTGGATGAACTCAAGCGGTATCTCTCGAGCAGACCTCTACTTCATACTCCGAAGACAGGCGAGCAGTTATACCTGTACTTAGCAGTATCCGAGATAGCGGTATGTGGAGTCCTGGTCCGGGAAGAGAATGTATGAAATTTCCAATCTATTATGTTAGTAGGACACTAGGCGAGGCCGAAACTAGATACCCTCACCTAGAAATATTGGTGCTCGCTTTTCTAAGCGCCTCTAGGAAGCTAAAATCGTATTTTTGATGTCGCCCATATGTGTTGTAACTACTTCCTATTGAGGAATGTAATGCGTAAACCCAAGATCTCGGTATGGTTTTCCAAATAGGCCGTAGACCGCCATTAAATCTCAAATTTTGGCAAATTCTATGGCCGACTTTACGCCGGCCCTAGTACCCGATGTCGAAAGAGAGTTATTATTGAACTCGGGGACTTCTACGGGGATCTCGACCCTCTTTACAGACGATGCCCCGAAAGCAAAAGGGTACGGACATGGCATCGTATTGAAGACACCAATATGCAATGTAGTTAGACAATCTATTAGGATATTAAAATTGACTAACAACGAGCCGAATATGAGTCCATGATTGCAGGTCTCGAATTAGCCAAATCTTGGGGGCGGATTTCATCGAAGCTAAGTGCGATTCCTTTATCGTGGTAAACCAAGTTAATGGAACATTCGAGGTCAGAGAACAACGAATGCAAAGGTACCTAGATAAGTTGCAGGTAACATTGCATCGGTTTACGGAATGGACTTACAACACGTACCTCGGGATCAAAAGAGTGAGGTCAATTCCCTTGCTAACTTGGGGTCGTCAGCCGATGGTTGAGTTCAACTCGGGGGCATTCGTACAACTCATGAGATCGGTAGTGGAAGAAGGTCACGCCAACATAAACTCAACGAGCCTAACTTGGGAATGGAAAAAAATATATAGAGAGTATCTGAAGACCGAAAAATTACCCTCAGATCCAAAAGAATCGAGTGCCCTCGGTCTAGCTGGTCCAAAGACGGAACCCTGTTTAGAAGAACATTCGATGGCCCACTCGCAATATGTCTAGGACCGGGAGATACCGAGTATGTTCTAAGGGAGGTCCATGAAGGCACCTGCAGAAATCATTCAGGCGCCGAAACATTAGTTCGGAAAATAATCAGAGTCGGCTACTACTGGATCGACATGGAAAAGGATGCGAAGGAGTTCATAAGAAAATGTGATGAATGTCAAAGTCATGCTCCAATGATTCATCAACCCGGGGAGCTTCTACATTCGGTCTTGCCATCCTGGTCGTTCATGAAATGGGGGATGGACATCGTTTGCCCCTTTCCATGGGCATTTGGTAAGGCTCAATTTATATTATTTATGATTGACTATTTTTATAAGTGGGTGGAAGCTCAGGAAATGAAAGGCCAAGGAGAAGGAAGTCATCAATTTCATTTGGGACCACATAATATGTCGGTTCAGAATGCCGGCCAAGATCGTGTGCGACAATGGGAAACAGTTCATCGGCAGCAAAGTAAGCAAGTTTCTCGAAAACCAAAAGATCAAAAGAATCATATGAACACCGTACCACCTTAGTGGGAACGGGAAGGAGGAGTCCACCAACAAAACCATACTCCAAAACCTCAAAAATCTGTTGACTGAAGTCAAAGGAAAATGGAAAGAAATCTTGCATGAAGTCCTATGGGCATACCGTATGACCTCCATGTCCCGGGGACACCCCATTCTTGTTGGTTTACGGCTTCGAAGCTCTAATATTGGTCGAAGTCGGAGAACCGAGTCCCAGGTTCCGATATGCGACCAAAGAATCAAACGACGAGGCCATGATTACGAGCCTGGAGATATTAGATGAAAGGTGTGAAGCCTCCCTTGTCCGGTTGGCTGCCCAAAAACAGCAGATCGAGAAGTATTACAATTGGAGGGCCAATCTTAGACACTTCAATGTTAGATATTTAGTGTTAAGGAAGGTCACACTAAGCACTCGGAACCTAAATGAAGGTAAGTTGGGGATGAACTGGGGAGGTCCGCATCAAATTATTGAGATCACCGGAAAAGGATCAGACAAACTCGGAGCAATGAAAGGGGAACGACTACCGAACAGCTGGCACATAACTCAACTCACTCGAAGCGATATTACTGCTAAGGTACGACCCCATTCATCCCTTTTACTTAATTGCATTTTGGACTAACACTTACAGGCGGTCATCAAAGAAATACAATATTTAGGCCTGAAAGCACGCGTTGCACTCTTTTTTCCTTGAACCGGTTTTGTCCTAATTGGGTTTTCCGGCAAGATTTTTAACGAGGAAATAGTAAATCATGCTAACATAGAATTCAAGACCGGCTATGAACTGGTGTCAAAAATCGTACCAACAGTAGCCGAGGCTTCTCTATGATCGGCCTCGAACACTAGGGGGTATCACCCTCGGTTAAAAACTTTAGAAAGGAAAGTAACTTTGTGATCGAATCGTCTAGGCTCGATCGATAGGATTTACTGTAAGGGCCAAACGGTCAAATGAACCGTTCACGCACATACTAACCGAGCACTGACATAAATCTTGTACACATGTGTAACCGTTTATATTATGCACAGATATGAAAGGAATTTTCTACCTTGCAGATAAATATTTTGTCCCTTGAATAAATTTTTTACATTCGGTCTCCTAAAGATATTGAGCCCAAGGGCACCCTTATCTGGATCCAAAGAATCACTCTCACTCGGGGAGTGTCATACAAAGACAAGCTCGGACGGCCTGGGCTATCGAAGCCCGGGGGCACAAGACCTATTAGGTAGTGCCCGAACCTTAAAGGCTACGGCCATACATATTCGGGGAGTGTTATCTTAGGAAATCCCAGATAACTAATCTTTTTCCAAACTCACACCACAAATATAGGTAATGAGGCGGTCGAAGTAATAATAAAAATCCAATGCAAGTCGGGGTTGAATCCTCAGGGAGTTAGAATTTGGATTAAGTATACACCTAGTGTTAGTGTATGATATTCCCTAAATTATTTCCACATTCTTGATTGTATTTTCTACTTCTACTTTAAGCTATTGATTGCAATTGTAAAACTAGGAGATAATAATTTTGATTTTGGTTATTTTTCAAATGATAAAAGATCTAGGGTTGCGACTTCCGTCTAGTTGGTTACCTAAAAGATTTAGAGCTTTAGGGAATGTTTGGTTGATCGAGATACAATATAGCAATCTAATTAACTTAATCTAACTTAATTACTCACTTTGTGCTTTGAAACCATCTTTAAACTCCCTGTCTCTCCCCTAAACTTATGTTTTTTCCATTCGAATCACATGAGTGCTAAAGAAAAGTCGGGTGCCAAGAGAGAGGCTAGAAAATGTTTAAAGGCTTGTAATGTGGTTATCGAATAAAAAGGCTTTAGGATAAAAAGGGTTTACTAAGAATGATATCATTGGTGGGCCATGGAAGGTTTCAAAACGGGCCAAGGAGAGCCTACAATCACTTCTCAAGCCAAGCTAACTTAGAATTTCGCCTAGAAACACATTCGGGGCAAGTTCTAGACCATTCGCACGGGTACTTGGACTTGTAACAGAATACCTAATCTCTCACACAATCGGATTTTTAAAAATAATAGAGTCGAGATCCCACAACAAACGCATTCAAGATTGAAAATCTCTAATGGTTCTACCAAAGTACCTGATGATTGCCTAAGTCAACACAAAAGTCACAAGGTCACTAACTAGAGCTATTTCTTTAAAAAAAACTTATTTTTAACCATAAGCGCATATTTAAGTGTATTGGTACCAAGTGAAGCATGACCAACCCTTATTTATTCATTAACACTACTTGTTTCTACCAAAACATCAAAAACTTACTCAATACCTTAAGAAGGTTGTCGCGCCATCTATTGTTGGGAAGATCCACACGGTTCACACAAGACCCACCTTTGGAAAGAACTCTAGCATTAAGAAATCAAAGTCTTATTGTTCACTAAAACATAAAAAGAAGGTAATAAAGTAACTAAGAGTTATACTATTAAGAAAGCAAAACGAAGAATCTATGAAATAAACTACTGAAACTAAAGCAAATAAATATATACAAGAGGGATAACTATATACATAATGAGGGATAAAATAAAGAGAAAAGAAAAAAATAAAAAAAGTATTAAAGTTATTACATGCCCAAAAGTAATCAAATGTCATCAACAGTCATCCAAATCATCAAAATTACCAAAATATATCACCCCCAGAAAAAGAATAAGCATTGTCCTCAATGCTTAGCAAAATCAAAACATAAGAGGGTAGAAAGTAAAGAAAACTCCCTATATGGTCTCGGGGTGACTGGCAGCATCACCACCCTCAATCTCCTCTAACTATATGTCATCATATCCGGGATGAGGGACAACATGGTTGGTGAGCAGCTGAAACATCTCCTCAACAGTGGGGGCAGTGTGATCTGGCTCGTCAGACTGGCCAGCTGATGGTGCCTCTGCTGATGGTGCGGCTGGGTCAGGTGGTACTGATGGACCTGACTCCATCAGTAGATCAAAGGAAAAATCACCTGCTGCTGCTAACTTCTTCACCTCTTGTCGAAAACTCTCCACTGCTTTCTTCAAAGCCTGGGACTTTCTCATCTTCTTCACTTGCTTGGCCAAATCCTCAATCGCACTTCCTGAGCTACTAGAGTGTCCATGATAGTCTTCTGGTTGTCCAGAATTTTCTTCAATATTTCCTCCACTAACAGAGGTACCTATGACACCACAGGAGTAGAGGACTGCGCTGCAATAGTACTGGATATGTCAGACAACTTAGAAGTAGTTGTCTGCATCCAGTTGTTGAGGCTCGCCAAAGTCTGGGAGACTCACAACGCAGTGAGAGGATAGGTGGATGAGACTAGCACTGGAACTGAACTTGGTGGCCTAGAGGATGAAGGTGGTGGCATGACGACTGTCCCGGCGAAGGTTCCGGTTGCTGTGGAAGGCATGGGAGCTGTAGATGGCTCAGCAGCAGCCTCTGAACCTACCACCAATGGCTCGTCATACTGACCAGCAGTGGTAGTGTCCTTATCCTTGAACTTTGGTTGTTCGCACCCTGCAAGTGATACCATGAAAAAGGCCTCTTAGCTTTTTCCTTTGTGTCATATGGCCTTGGATCCACCTTTGCATCATTGAAGTATCTATGAGGGTTTTCGGATAGGGGTAGGATTTTTTTACTTTTTTGGACCGCCAATGTGATTTTGGTTGACATGATGGCACTCACATTGATCGGGTATCCCGCCATAATATAAGCCACCAAAAGTGCTCAGGGAAGTGGGAGGATGTTCTCATTCAAGCTCGGATCAATCTTGATACACACAAAGGTTTGCCACCCTTTAGCTTCGAAATTAAGGGTGGCCTAGAGGATAGGAACTCCTGCTGTGATCCATGGTGGTGGTGGTCCTCGAGCAACTAAAATCTCAGCTAGTCAAGGGCAAGCTGCTTCGCCCAAAGCTAGCTTCTCTAAGTACTGGATTTCCTCCACTTTCTCAAAACCCACATAAGCATTCAAAAAGACGGCATCGAAACGAACTTTCAAATTTCTCACTCTCATCACTTTTGTCCCCTCCTTGATGTGAGCTACATTTGCGTAGAATTCCCTGACCAAGTGCTCATTTGCATCCAAAACCTTGTGAGTGAACCACTTCCATCCCTTGCGCTCCTGGAACTTTCTAAGGACATTCAGATTATGAACATCCAAATCCTTCATCAAGAAATGTCGCTCAAGTGTGAGTGACCTCATGGGCCACAACTCCCGAAATTTGTTAAATGCTGACAGGCTGACAAATTTATCTTCCCACATTTCCCTCTTCTTTGTCCTCTCAAGACCACCCACTTGAGTGTCTCCTCCTCTACTGTCATCCGGGACATCGTCATCATCGACATCAATAGGTGACGGAGGAGTAGTTGAAGAAGAGGGCTCGAAACCTGGCTTCCCACATCAGAATCAGCAAAAGAACTGTTTGTAGGCTCATTGTGCAATTGATAACGCCCAGTGGGTTGAGGTGGTTGGGACTGGGGCTCATGCTGGAACTCCATAGACTGACCCTCGGGGCTTCTCTTGATGGTTTATAAGAGATGGATTCTCAGGTCTCTATGGCCCTTCCTCTACCGGTGGTACGCTTCTTGGCAATAAGTTTTGATTGCACTCCAAGAGGGTGAGTGCCTTTACCCCTGCCTCGAGAGGATTCACCTCTCCTCTTTGGTGTATCGCCTCGATCATGTGATCTAACCATTGTCTGCAATACAATTTACATATGTCAGTTGAATTCAAAGCAAGTAAAACAGTTACAGAACAATTACAGACAATCAGGCATCAAAGAGACAGTGCGGACCGCACAATTCTGAGTGTGGCCGCAGACTGTCTAGTGCGGACCGCAAAATTTTAAAGTGAAACATCAAACACTGGAGTGCGGACCGCATAATTCTGAGTGCGACCGCACATCCTCAAGTGTGAACCGCACAATTTTGAGTGCGGCTGCAAAAGTCCAAACATGAAATTTCTGATTCTCTAAAGTTTTGGAGTGCAATCGCACACATTTTTATGTGGCCGCACACTTTCTCTGCGGACCACCAAATTTTGAGTGCGGTCCGCACATTTCAAACACAATAATTCCCTATTTACCAACTATGTTGACCGCATAAAAATGTGTGCGGCCGCACAATTTGAACAATAACGGCTCTAAACCTGGGCTCTTGCAAATTTTCACAAATTAGGAATGGTGTGAACAAATTAACAAGATTGGTGGTCTACCCAGTCCTTAATGAACACGTATCAGTCTACCCACATGATTTTGAAGCACATAATAAGCACATTTGACATTTTTAAGCCTAAAATTAACTAAACTAATCAAAGAAAACAAAAACACAAATTGAGAAAAATGAACAAGAATCTACATGAATTGAACATACCGGTAGTGAATGATGCAGGTAAGAATCTAGCTTGCTGAATTGAGTGAGATTTGTGAACAATTTTTTGTTTTTTTTTGTTCCACAGTGTTTTCTAGGGCTTGGGAGTTTGTAGAGTGCGGCCGCACAATATTGAATGTGGTCCGCACTCCTTACCTGTACATGAATGGAGCTTTTCGGTCCGCACAAAAATGAATGCGGCCGCATAAACTTGTGTGGTCGGCATAATTTTGTGTGCGGCCGCATTTTTGGCCATTTTCCTGCAAAACCAAACTTCAAAGAGTTGGTGAATTTGGGTCCCCAGTTGTGGGGCCAGAGACCCTTATATGCGGTTGCAACGACCCATACAATTTTGGTGCGGTCCGCATAATTTCAACACTTGGCCATTTTTTTCTAGATTGTCCCTGCAATACATACTCATTCCTGCAATTCACTTCAAAACCAGTTAGCTCAATACATAATCTATCTAAAAAGAAGAAAAATGAAATAAAAATGAAAGAAAATAAAAAGAAACATGAGTTGCCTCCCAAGAAGCGTCTGATTTAATGTCACAACACGATGCAGGTTACCATCAATCACTTGAAATGAAGCAGCTCCACAACGTGGCCGTCATCAACCTTGCCAAGACAATGTTTCACCCATGACCATTGACTCTAAACACTTCATCATTTTTGTTCTTCAAGTCTAATGCACCAAAGGATGCCATATGCACAACTTCAAATGGGCCACTCCACTTGGATTTCAACTTCCTCGGGAACATCTGCAACCGAGAATTGAACAATAGCACAAGATCACCTTCTTTGAACTCTTTATTACGAATATACTTGTCATGGAGGTACTTCATATTTTCCTTGTACAAGGACGAAGTTGAATATGCATGGAACCGGAATTCATCAAGATCATTCAATTATGCCCCCCTTAAGTTGGTGGAGAAATCCCACTCAAGATTAAGCTTCTTCAATGCCCACATAGCCTTGTGCTCAAGTTCCACCAGTAGGTGACAAGCTTTCCCGAACACTAACCGATATGGAGAAATACCAATTGGTGTTTTGTAAGATTTCCTATAAGATCAAAGAGCATCATCAAGTTTCTTCAACCCATCCGTCCGGTTGGCATTCACGGTCTTTGGCAAAATGCTCATGATCTCTCGGTTGGAGACTTCAACTTGTCCACATGCTTGAGGATGATAAGGGGTCGACACTTTGTGAGTGACACCATAATTTGAGAGTAAAGTATCAAAATATTTTTTGCAAAAGTGTGATCTCCCATCACTAATAATGTCCCTTGGAGTGCCAAACCTTGTGAAGATGTTCTTTTTCAAAAATGCCACCACTCCGAGCTTCATTGTTGGGAAAAGCCACAGCTTCAACCCACTTTGACACATAATCCACATCTACCAATATATAAGTGTTCCCACAAGAGCTCACGAACGGACCCATGAAATCAATGCCCCACACATCAAAAATGTCTATCTCCAAGATGGTGGTGAGGGGCATCTCATTATTCTTGGAAATCCCATCGGCCCTTTGACATTCATCACATTACTTGACGAGATATCTAGCGTCCTTGTAAAGAGTAGGCCAATAGAATCCACAACTCAACACCTTTGTAGCATTTATCGCTCCACCATGGTGACCACCATATGGCGAATACTGGAAAGCTTCAACAATTCCCAATTGTTCTTCCTCTGGTACACATCGTCGAATCACACCATCGGTAAAAATCCGGAAGAGATAGGACTCATCCCAATAATATTCAAGGCAATCCCTTTTGAGCTTATTCCTTTGGTTTGAAAAGAACTCATTCGGTACAATACCACTCACAAGATAATTGGCTAATTCGGCGAACCATGGCATCCCGGTCATAGAAATGGATAGGAGTTGCTCGTCGGGAAATGAATCATTTATATCAAGGCCATCATTTGGCCTCCCCTCCTCCTCCAAGCGAGACAAGTGGTCCGCCACTTGATTTTCACTACACTTGCTGTCTTGAATCTCTAGCTCAAACTCTTGTAAAAGAAGTACCCACCGCATCAATCTTGCTTTAGAATCTTTCTTGCTCATCAAATGTTGAAGCGTCGCATGGTCAGTGTGAACAATCACCTTTGTACCCATCAAGTACGGGCGGAACTTCTCCATAGAAAAGACAATAGCAAGGGGCTCTTTTTCAATCACTGTGTAGTTGACTTAGGCATCATTCATGGTCTTAATAGCATAGTAGATTGGATGGAAGATTTTTTTGATACGTTGCCCCAATACCACTCCAACCACCACATCGCTTGCATCACACTTGAGCTCAAAAGGTAAGCTCCAATTCGGTGCGGTGATAATAGGAGTAGTAGTCAACTTATACATGAGCAATTCGAATGCCTTCATAAAATCTACATTGAAATGGAACTTGGCATCCTTCTCCAAAAGTTTTCACAAAAGGTTTACCACCTTAGAAAAATCCTTGATGAATCAGGGATAGAACCCCGCATGACTCAAAAAGCTCCTAACTTCCTTCACGGATGTAGGAGGGGGGGAGTTTGGAGATCACTTCAACTTTGGCTTTATCAACCTTAATCCCATGCTTTGAAATTCTGTGGCCAAGTACAATGCCTTCCTCGACCATGAAGTGACATTTCTCCCAATTCAAAACCAAGATTATTTCCTCACATCTTGCCAATACCTTGTCCAAGTTGTCCAACCACTCTTCAAAAGAATTCCCCACCACAGAAAAATCATCCATGAAAACCTCAAGAAATTCCTCCAACATATCGGCGAAGATGGCCAACATACACCGTTGAAAATTCGTCGGTGCATTGCATAACCCAAATGGCATCCGTGAGAATGCGAAAGTACCATAGGGACAAGTGAAAGTGGTATTCTCTTGGTCCTTAGGAGCAAAAACAATTTGATTGTAGCCGGAGTATCCATCAAGGAAGCAATAATAAGCACGTCCGGCCAACCTATCAAGAATTTGATCAAGAGATGGTAGAGGAAAATGATCTTTACGAGTGACTTTGTTGAGCTTCCTATAGTCCATGCACACTCTCCACCCGGTGACAGTTCTTGTGGGGATCAATTCATTCTTGTTATTTGTTATCACAGTCATGCCCCCTTTCTTTGGGACACGTTTCACCGGAGAAGTCCACGATCTATCGGAAATGGGGTAAACAACCCCGGCATCCAACCATTTGATGATCTCCTTCTTCACTACCTTTTGCATTGCTTCATTTAATCTTATTTTATGTTCCACGTAGGGTTTGGAATCCTCCTCCAAAATAATATTGTGCATGCAAAAGGTGGGGCTTATACCCCGATCCTCCAATGTCCATCCTATAGCTTTATTCCTTTTTTGGAGCACCACCAAAGTAGAATCTACCTGCATGTTAGTAATGCAAGAGGAAAGAATAACAGGTAAAGTGTAACAAGGGCCAAGAAACTCATACCTGAGATGTGAAGGCAACGACTTTAACTCCAAAGTGGGAGGCTCTTCGATTGAGGGCTTTGTTGCAAGAGTCTTCCGGTTCTCAAGATCTAAGGACAATTTTCGGGGTTCATAAGTATATGACCCAATTCCTTGCAAGGCATTGAAACATTCCACTAAGCCTTCCTTTTCATCATCATCATGATTAAGAAACACATATTCCAAGGTATCCTCAACATTCATCACAGCACTATCATCATCAACAATCACTCTGGTCTCTAAATCCACAAACGAACAAACTTCGTTGCTATTTGGTTGCCTCATCAATTTGCATACATGAAAGACCATTTTTTCATCACCCACCCAGAAAGTGACCTCACCAGCTTTCACATCAGCTAGAGCCTTCCCCGTAGCAAGGAAAGGTCTACCCAATATAATAGGAACCTCATAGCCAACCTCACAGTAAAGAATCACAAATTCTGCCGGAAGGATGAACTTATCAACACGAACTAACACATCATCAATGATACCCAATGGCTTTTTCATAATCCGATCCTCCATTTCCAACCTCATAAAGTTTTGGCAATGTCGTTGCTCCCAATAGTGCAAGGGATTATGAAAGCACGGAGATCTTCCAATTTCGGAGCCATTGAGTGCACAATAGAACTCACTTGATGTGTCATTTTGATAGTCTCGCAATTCATTGATCTTTTCTTTGTTACCAAATCCTTCATGAACTTTGCATACCCCAGCATTTGTTCCAACGCCTCAACCAATTAATGGCACATTGATGGACAAACTCTTCATCATATCAATAAACTTCTTGAATTGGTTCTCACTATTTTTCTTTACGAGTCTTTGAGGGTATGGAGGAGGAGGCCTTGTCATTGGTGCTTTGGACTTTTGCACTACCGGTTCCGATATGTCAATCACGTGTTCCCTAGACGGGTTCACTTCTTCTTGTGTCTCCTCCACTCTTTCATCAATGTAAATTATCACCTCTTCATTAGCTTGAACCTTATTGCTTGTCATGTCATCTTCTTGAACCAACACATCATTATCCACAACTCTTCTTTGGTTTGAGGCACTTGCCTACCCACCTTTTCCACTCCGTGTGGTTATGTCCATGGCATTACCGTATTGTTTCCAGCCTTCGTGTTCACCACCGTATCACTAGGTAGTTCCCCCTTAGGATGAGTGTTCAAATCTTGCAAGATTTGGCCAAGTTGAACCTCCAAATTGCGGATAGAAGTGTTGTGGGAGGCTAATTGAGCATCGGAGTCGACATGTTCTCTATCATTTGTTTGAACATATTTTCAATTCGTCCCATTTCATTATTGGAAGAACTATAACCTTAAGACGGATATGGAGGCGGGTTTATTGGTTGTTGATACATCGGGGGCCTTGGTTACTTTGATTACCCCAATTGCCTTGATTATTTTTATTTCCCTAATTACTTTGATTGTTGTTTCCACTACTCCAATTGCCTTCGTGGATTTGGTTGTTCCAATTTCCTTGATTTCTTTGTGATCTCAATTATTGTTGATTTTGTACTTGAGAATTATTTATTTGACCTAGATAATTGTTGACATATTACACTTCTTCTTCTTGCTCATTGTACGAATCACCTTGGTCATACCCACTATTATCTTGCACAAATTGTTATTGACGGGTTTGCACTTGTTGACCTCTTTTTCATCTCTTATTCATTATTATATTCACCCCTTCCATCGCATTCACTTGATTCAGCCCTTGAACTTGTTGAAGCTGAGCTTTGGCCAATTGGTTTATCGTGGTTGTCAACTCGGCAATAGCTTGAACATGATCATGTAGTTCCTTGAGTAGGTGAATGATATTTGGGTCACCTTGAGGAGCATTGGCTCTACTTTTCCACGCCGACGAAGTATCCACCATTTCATCCAAAATTTTACAAGCTTCGGCATAAGGCGTGTTCATGAAGTTCTCGGCGGCGAGTTGGTTTACCACACATTGATTTGTTGTGTTGATCCCCCTGTAGAAGGTTTGTTGGATCATGGCCTCGGTCATATCATTATTCGGTCACTCTTTAACCATGGTACGATACCTTTCCCAAATCTCGTGCAATGGCTCATTGAGCTCTTGCTTGAACGCTAGAATTTCATCCCGTAGTGTACCCATATGCCCCGGAGAGAAGAATTTGTCAATGAATTTTTCGGACAACTCATCCCATGTATGGATGGAATGATGGGTAATCTCTCTAACCAGTCCAATGCCTTACCCCATAGAGAAAAGGGAAATAGCCTCAAACACAGTGCATCCTCGGAAATATTTGTTTGCTTGTTCCCCCAAAGAGTATCGACGAACCCCTTGAGATGTTTGTAAGCATTTTGGCTTGGAGCCCCAGTGAAGAAACCCTGTTGATCAAGTAGTGTAAGCATCACATTGGTGATTTGGAAGTTGCCCGCCCTAATACGGGGCGGGACTATAGCACTAGCATAAGCCTCGTTCGGCAACACCTAGTGCGTTGCCGCTCTTGGAGGAGGTGGGGGAGGACATGAATAATATCATGAGGTGGTCGGCCTCGCCTATTTGCTTGAGGTTCCAGTTGAACCTCATCTCCTTGATCATCATCCACTTCCTCCCCCAATGGCAAATTCCCGATGGGCTCATTGTTGAGAGTTATTCTCGTACCCATAAGCAATTAAAAAACTAAATTAGAGACTCAGAAGGAAAAGAAGACAAATCACACAAAAACCTAGATATATAGCTAAATCCGTTTAACTCCCCGGCAATGGTGCCAAAAATTAATCTTTTCCTAAACTCACACCACAAATATAGGTAGTGAGGGGGTCGAAGCAATAATAAAAATCCAATGCAAGTCGAGGTCGAATCCTGAGAGAGTTAGAATTTGGATTAGGTATACACCTAGTGTGAATGTATGATATGCCCTAAATTACACTTCCAAATTCTTGATTTTATTTTCTACTTCTACTTTAAGCTATTGATTACAATTGTAAAACTAGGAGATAATATTTTTGGTTTTGGTTCTTCTCCAAATGATAAAAGATCTAGGGTTGCGACTTCCGCCTAGTTGGTTACGTAACAAATTTAGAGCTTTATGGCATGTTTAGTTGATCGGGATACAATATAGAAATCACACTTAATTACTCACTCTATACCTCTTGGTAGTTTAAGTATTTTTCCCGATTTGGCTTTCTCAAGTCCAAATGGGTATTTCACATAGCAAGTGATAAATGCTCTAGTCGGGTCTTACTATCTCTAGGTTCGAACCTTTAATTGGGGCTATCAATTTCTTGAGTTCACCCCACTTCCTATTTAACCAAGTTTTTCTAGACTTAGTCTTTCTTTCTCAAGTAGAGACTAAGTCAAATAGGCTTGAAACAATGTTTGCAACCATTAGTTCTAGAACTCAAGCAAGAACATGGCTAAACATCATATACCCAATCATATAAATAATCCCTAAATCAATAACACATTAAGTACCCATACTAGGGTTGGGTCACAACCCTAGCTAAGGGTTTAGCTACTCATAGAAAATGAAGAAATAAAAGAAGAAATTAAGATAGAATGTATAATAATTGATTATGGAAAGAAAATCTAATGTTTAGAAGCTAATATAGTACAATATTACTCGATACAGTAAATAAAAACGGCACAGGTGCTCTACACTGATACAACTTAACCTAAAAATGATAAAAAGTTCTATTTATACTAAGCTGAAAATATCTGAGAAAAATTCCCCTGCGGAAGTTGTGCAGTCTGCATGTTGAGATTGACTGGCCAATTGGACTTTCTGCGATCGCATAAAAGTGGGATGCGGCCACACTTCATCTATTTGTGCGGACCGCACATTTCTGAGTGCGGCCGCATACTTGAGATTGGACTGGGGCTGGACCTTCTTCTTCTGCGGACTTCTCCTAATATCAAACTCTATGAATCTCTTCTTCTGCGGCCACACAATAATTGTGCGGTCCGCATTCTCTGAAGAAAATCCAACAGTAGAACTTCATTCTTTGCAGTCGCACATAGTATTATGAGGTCCACACTGTAGGGCTTTTTGCATTATTTTGGTCCTTGTTCAATTTTGACTCCTTTTAGAGTTGATTTTCACTTCTTTGGCTCGTTCCTCAATATTCCTGCAAGAAAGCACATTTCATTAATTCTCGGTAATACCTTTAAGCATTTTTTAGCTAAAACGCAAGTAAAAGAGAGAAAATAAGCGGTCAAAATCCCTACTTATCAATAACTCAGGGTAACAAACCCATTGGGCAATACCTGGACTTAAAAGTATACGGCCGTCCTAAAATGGCACGGAGACGTCCGAGACCCGTAACCAAAGCATAAGACCTTCAAATTTTCTAAATCGATTCAAAAGGCTACCCTCGGCAAATTGTAAGTACTTTGGGGAAAGACTTCGTTCATACCGAGCCCCCCACGAGCCTTAAGGAAAATAGTATCGAAAACAAACAATATTCGAACCTAATTATAACATGCTAAGGCATCCGAAATCCTCACAACCATAAAGAAAAAAAGAAAAATAAAGCTCAATAATTGCCGAAGGGAAAAAGAAAGCCTTATATATATGTGAAAATTTTTTACAAAGGCCAAACGGACCTAACAAAATACAAAGCTACAAAAAACAAAAAATTACAAGGAACCTAAGAAGCCTAATCCTCACCACGGGGGCCTTCGGAATCTTCCCAGTCCTTGGATCTGCCGAAACCCTCGGAGTCTTCTTCATCCTCGGGATATGCCAGCTTCTTGGCCTTAGCCTCAAGCCCCTTAGAATTTTGATCTCGGCCGAAAAATTAAAATCCCGAGCATGAACCTCCTCGAGGGCCTCCCTTCGGGATTGCCACTTCACGTATTCGACCATGTCTTTCAGGCGGTCATGGGCTGCCTCGGCATCGGCTTTATATTGGTCCACCATCTCATCAGCATCGGCCTTGTTTATTTCAGCCACCGACTTGGTCGCCTTAAGCTCCTTGGCGAGGGACTCCTGGTCGGCAACAACCAAGATTAGTTTATATTGAAGCTCCTCAACTTTCTGGGACCGTGCCTCCGTCGTCTCCTTTACCGATCGGAGTTATGTCTCCACCAAGGACAATAGCTCTCAGTTGTTTCTTTCTTCGAGGCCAGTCGATCCATCTTTCTGGGGCCTTCGGAATCTTCCCCGTCCTTGGATCTGCAGAAACCCTCGGAGTCTTCTTCATCCTCGGGATATGCCAGCTTCTTGGCCTTAGCCTCAAGCCCCTTAGAATTTTGATCTCGGCCGAAAAATTAAAATCCCGAGCATGAACCTCCTCGAGGGCCTCCCTTCGGGATTGCCACTTCACGTATTCGACCATGTCTTTCAGGCGGTCATTGGATGCCTCGGCATCGGCTTTATATTGGTCCACCATCTCATCAGCATCGGCCTTGTTTATTTCAGCCACCGACTTGGTCGCCTTAAGCTCCTTGGCGAGGGACTCCTGGTCGGCAACAACCAAGATCAGTTTATATTGAAGCTCCTCAACTTTCTGGGACCGTGCCTCCGTCGTCTCCTTTACCGATCGGAGTTATGTCTCCACCAAGGACAATAGCTCTCAGTTGTTTCTTTCTTCGAGGCCAGTCGATCCATCTTGCACTTCCATCCTTCAGCCTCGACTTTGATCACATCCATCTCGGCTCGGAGTTGGTCGATCCGATCGAGCTTCTGCTGGACCTATGGATTCTGACCGTTAGACACCGTGTCTAACTCATTATCACTAACTTCAAAAAATTTTACATGTTCCAACATGTCGGCGTGTTCTTTCTAAGCCCAATCCAATTTGGCTCGGAGGATCTTGATTTCACCCTCACGTTGCTCACTGAGAAGTTTGTACATGTTTCTTTCCTAAGCAAGCTCTTTGACTTTGACGTCACAGTGTCTCAACTCTTCCCGATACCGGATGAATGTCTCGTGGTGGAGCACCGAGGCCTGCAAATATGAGGAAGTATATTAAAACTACCAAAAAACTAGTTCAAATATGAGAAGAAAAATTGGAATCTTTAAGAATTATCAAGAGTTACCCGATTCACCACCTGTTGTGCTTCGTTGAACAAGAACGGCGAGTCCACCTCGTTCATTTTGGCCTGGTAATCTTCGGTCACCAGGAAATGGAGGTAACTAAAAACCCCTACGATAGCGGAGAGAACACGACATCCTCCTGAACAGTGATGACAATTAACCACTTCCTACTTGGATCTGCGCTCGGGGTAGGGCACCGATTTACCAGTCTCGGGCTCGAGTTAGGCCCACCTACCCTTGAGGATAAACTTTTCCTTGGTACCTCTAAGTCACTTAATTTGATGACATCCGCTATGGCGGTGGAATCCACGCCATCAAAAAGGCAGCGGAGGGGGTCGTCCGCTCCGTGGGCCCCCTATTGGAGCGATGAGTGCCTCTTTCAAGGCACTACTGATATCCTGGGTAGCCTCGACTCCGGGGTCCTGATCGACCCCCTGGTTGAGGTAGATCGGACTCACGGATCTTTTGTTCAGAGACCCCCTACTCTTCTAGCTGAGACGACTCGTGGGCTACTAGAAAAAAAGGTTCTTCTCCCTCAGAATCATCCCTCATCCGATAGAGCACATCCGTAGGTGACGCTCGGGAGCTGGTGCTTTCCTTTGTCTTACACACTAGCCTTCTCTTTGTTCTCTTTTTCTCCGAGCTTGGGGAACTCGGAGCCTTCCTCTTTTCCTTCTCTTTGGACTGTCTCGGAGCTGGGGACTCGACAGGTAAGTTCTCGCCATCGACTGGAGGTCTAAGATCAACATCCTTAGATAAGCCTGCAAAAGGAAGTTAAGGGAGTAAGGGCTTAATGTTAAAAGGAGAGTCCTAATACAACCTACTCGGGAAAGAAGTCTCACCATCGGAACGGGCCTCCCAACGGCTTTTCGATAGTTTGAGCCACGAGCGCTCGGAGTAGGAAATTTGAGAAATGATACCCTCGACATACTCCTTGAGTCGAGGACAACATTTGGGGCTCGAGCGACATCTGCACCATTACAAAGCACCAATAAGGAAAAGAGAAGTAAGTAATAAATCAACATTTGAAAGTAAGTTATACGTACGTGATGTATTCCACTTCTCGGGAAATGGCTTGCATTCAGCTCGGATCAAGTCAGAAGTCTTCACTCAGACAAAATGGCCTTGCCAACCCCGATCCCGGTCCACATCAATACTTAAGAATGGGACTTTAATGGCCCGACACACAAGCTTTATCAGTCCCCCTGGAAGATTCGGGGATTGTATAAGCAGAGTAGATGATCGATGCTGAGCGAGCACCCATCAATTTTGTTTACAAGAAATCGAATGAGGATCACAATCCTCCACATTGAGGGATGAATCTGATCGAGGCATACCTTGTATCTATTGCAGAAATCTATGAAGATCGGGTTCACCGGTCCCAATGTAAAGGGATAAGTCTAAACACTTAGATATCCCTTGACATAGGTGGTAATGGCCTCTTCGGGGTCGAGGACCACTATGTCTTTATCAGCACAGTCGCAGTCTTTTTGGACTGTAGGGAGGACTGCTTCGGTAATCAAGCAGCTATATCTCGATACCTCCTCACACCAGCCCTATACGGAGGAAGGCTTTTAAACCTTAAAATCGATGTTCACTGATCATCCCCTGGGATGAACATTTTCAAAGGGGGTTCGAGTACATGTTCATCAAGGTCGCGCATGGAACGATCTGCTCGGCCTCATTATCCGGCCGCAGACTAGAGGGAGCCTCTTTCTTGGAACAGTTTTGGAAGTCTTTGCCATTTCTTCAGAAAATAAATATGGAGGAAAATCTGTGAAAGATGAAGAAAGAAAGGAAGTTGAAGGTTTATACTTGTTGGCTTGAGAAGAAGATGGGTAAAAATTGTTGCAAAAGATCTCGAATAACCAGGGTAAAAGCGCTGAAGAATATTGAAGTCCTGAGGATACGAGTGTAGAAGGTTTGATGTAAAGTAAAAATGAATAAATGAGAGGGTATTTATAGTAATTCAGTGACGTTTTGCGACCAGGGATGGATGACCGGCGGCTAAATGCATTTAATGCCATTATGACTTGACTAACGAGACATTATGGATGTTTTGTCGTTTCTGTCACGATGTGTCGAAGTAAGAATAGGAAGCTCATATCGTTTCTCGTCGTTTACTCTCCGAAAAATGAGGCGACTATTTGTATACGGGTAATATCGGGCTCATGGTACATCCCGGTCTCTGACAAGATAATCCCATCTCGAGATATGATAATGTGTGACCAAAGTTAAGGGGTCAGTCTCATCAAGTCAGAACTCGGATCCATAACACCCTACCTCGAGAAATTCAGAGTCGCGGTTCCAAATCGGTCCTATCTTTGAATGGCTTTGAAGAACATTGTCGGGCAACCAAGCTCGATCAATAGAAGGCCACAACATCCGTGACCGATCGGATATTATGGCGGGGATCTCGGCACGTATCAATGAAGGATCGAAAATCAGTAAATCAGGAGATTGTTTTACCTTTTATAGAGTTGTACCTAAAGTAGGACTCCCCTATTATATAAAGGGGTCTGATAATTCATCAAACACATTGTAACACGCATTCAAAGTAATATATCATTATTTTCTCTATTATTAGCTTTTTCACTTTCGTTCATCAGTGTTGATTATCACGAGCTCGGATCGAGGGCAAATATCTCACTAAGGCTCGAATAATCTTCCTCGTGTGGTTCAAGTTTTTTTTATCCTTATTTATTTAATTTGTCTTTATTTACTGTTTTGTATCAAATCAATCCGCGTATCCTTAAAATCACTTAAAAATTTAGTTGTTATTTGATTTTGAGGGTAAACAAACCCCGAGCCAGTTACTGCACACATTTAGATATTCTTGCATATACTAAAAATTTGGTGGCATAAAAATATATTCACACTTTGAGACTGGAACAATAAACATAAAAATAAATTAAAGTACATGTTATATATATATATATATATATATATATATATATACACACACACAAAATCCGTTATAAGGATGTTAAGATGGATGTGCAGGAATATCAACATAGATAAGATTAGGAATGAAGTTATTTGGAAAAAGGTATAAATAGCCTCGTGGAGGATAAAATGCGGTAAGCGAGGTTGAGATAGTTCGGACATATGATGAGAGGAAGTACAGATGCCCTATTTAGGAGGTGTGAGAGGTTGACTGTAACGACCCGACCGGTCGTTTTGAGTATTGCACTTTTCTCGGTAGTATGGGTGCACGAGTAGCTCCGTATAATGTATTAGGAGTTGTATGAAAAATTTGAGTTCATTCCGAGTTTATGATATGTTTCGTCGCGAGTTTTTGGAAGTCGAAAGTTCATTAAGTTTGATTTAAGGTGTGTTTCGTCGTTTCGATGTTGTTATGTGTGATTTGAGACCTCAAGTAAGTCCGTGTTATGTTATGGAACTTTTTGGTACTTTCTTACAGGGTCCCGAGGGGCTCGGGTGCGTTTCGAATAGGTTTGGGTTGTGTTGTGCTCATTTTTCGTATGTTTCGGCGTCGTTTTTCAAACATAAATAATATCATATTGAACAAATGAACTCTGATTTCTATTTTGATTGAAGCATTAGATCTGTATCAAAATTATGGACCCGTAGCAAAAAGAATCGTTGAATTTGGACATCATATGAGAATTTTATGGTCATTTTACTAAGATTGCATTGCTAGATTTTTCAGATTAATTACGAAATTGCCACTGATTTCGTATTTAAAAATCTGCATATTTTCAAATATTGAAACCAACATATCTCCTTCATTATTGGGTCAAATGGAGTGATTTAAAAGCCTATCTTGACTGAAATTCCACAAGGAATCCATTGGAGGCATCAAATGTAAGTTTTAGGATCATTTGACATGCAAAACGAGGCAGAACAACTTGCCAAAAAGTTTGTTCATTTGGTAATATTTTGAGTTTAGGAGCTCGAATTTGGACAAATGTTGGAGGCGGTTTTCACCATATGGATTTGGGTAAGTTTTCTATACTTGATTTTGGTTATATTTCATGAATCCATCTTCGTTTTTGGCATTTGATTGATGATTTCAAAGTGAAATTTGGAGGTTTTGTCTAAAATTTCATAAAGTAAATTTCTGAGTTTTGAACATCGATTCGGAGTCGGATTTGAGTGAAGTAGTATGGTTGGACTCGTAATTTAATGGGTTATCGAATTTTATGAGTTTTTTCGGGTTTCGATGTGCGGGCCCAGGTTTGACTTTTTGGTCGATTTTGATATTTTGATTAAAAATTCGACCTTTATCGATTGGGTTTATTTACTTTGGCATTATTTAAGTTGCCTTTAGCTAGTTTCGAGCTGTTCGAATGGTTGTTACACGCGGGGTTGCATTTTTTAGAGCATCGTTTGGCTTGTTGGGTATTGTATTTTGCTTGTTCGAGGTAAGTAACTCTTCTAAACTTAGTGTCGAGGGTATAAAACCCTGAAATACATGTTATGTGATTGGTATTGAGGTAACGCACATGCTAGGTAATGGGCGTGTGCGTGTGCACCATATGAATTGGGACTCTGTTGTTTCCATGGCACTGTGTAGTAGTCCCTTTTTGTTAATATGCGATAAGTAAATGAGCTGTCAATCATGCTAGATATCATGTTTAGGCTTTATGTCGATACGGTTGGGACCCATAATGGTCGTTTCTTGATGAAATTTCACTGATTTTATTGATATTTCGTACTTAGTCACATTCATGCATTCATATCATATCTTAGTCTCAGTTGTTATTTATTGATACATCATATCATTGTTGTTGGGATAATTTCATGACATTGTGAGCCCGTGAGTGAGATTGGAGAGATTGATGACTGAGTGAAATCGGGGGCATGTTTGTGAGGATATCGATACTATAGCACGTGAGTTATCCGTACAGCACGTGAGTTGTCCGTGTGAATCCAGATTTTGATATTATAGCACGTGAGTTGTCCGATCAGCACATGAGTTGCCCTTGCGAATTATAGCGCTTGGAATGTAGGAGCCCTTCGGAGCTGTACACACCCTCAGTGAGCGCGATTGATAATATTGAGGGATGGATTTTCCCTGGACATGGATCTTGTCCGAAGCATTTATATACCTGGAGATGGATCTTCTCCATGGAGCCGGATTGGCCTTCCTCGGTACTGAGTGACTGATGGTCAGTGATATATATTGCGGGATGGATCTCAACTGGGCCGTATGGGCCATATACAGTATCGAGTGGTTGAGCATGATGAGTGAAAAGTGGGAGATAGTGAGATTGAGTACTCTGAGAGTGTGAGTACATGATTCATCTCTGAGATACATGGCATTGGCATGCACACATGACATACATGCATAGAGATGTATTTTTACTCATGTTGTACGGTATCACGTCATTCATGACCTTTTACACACATTAATATGTGGGCATATAGAGGTATTTCACACTTGCTATCTAGAAAGAAAATGAAACATCTTATTTATTGTGGAAAGGATATTTGAAAAATTTATAGTTTTTAAACTTACTCGTATATTTGGCATTTTCGGTAAAAGATTTAGATTTTCACTGAGATACTTGAAAAGCATGACTATTTTCTAGAACTGTGAACGAGCTAAGCATTTTTTTTTACTTCTGAGATACCCTTTTTTATTACTTGTATTATGTTGTTATGAACTAGTGTAGGATATTGATATTTGGCCCGACTTTGAGTTAGCTCGCCATTGCTTTCAACTAAGGTTAGGTTTGTTACTTACTGAGTACATGGGGTCGGTTGTACTCATACTACACTTCTGCACCTTACGTGTAGATATTGGTTGTTGATGTTGTTATATTCGGTGGGAGCTGGATTGAAGATGTACATGCGTCCCGGTTGTAGTTGCCCATTGTTCGTGGTAGTTTTAGATCTATAAAACTCTATTTATGTACTTTTCAAACAGACGATGTATTTATTTCATTTCAGCTTTGTAAATTCTAATCAGTCCTTGGAAAATGTATAGGATTTAGATATTTTGTTTTACTTAATTGTCTTATTAAATTTCATTGAAATTGAATAGTTGTTAATTGGCTTACCTAGCGGGTTGAGTTAGGTGTCATCACGACTAGTTGGATTTTGGGTCATGACATTGACCTTAGTGGGTTTGAGTAGGGGTAAAGGTACGCCAAAAAAGTATTTGGGAGAGGTGATTAGGCAGGACATAGCACAACTGGAGCTTACCGTGGACATGAACCTTAATAGAAGGGTGTGGAGGTCGAGAATTAAGATGGAAGGTTAGTCGGCAGTTGAGCGTTCCTCATTTTCTTCGTAGACCAGTAGCATTAGTGTTAGTATAGTATCTCTTTAGTCTTGGATTGCTTGTACTACCTACTGTTTGATTATATTCTTTCGCTTCGATTTTCTTATATATCTTGTTGTTGTTATCGCGTGATGCCACCGATTTTTTGTTACCTTGTCTTTAGCCGAGGGTCTATTGGAAACAATCTCTTTACCCTCTCAGAATAGATACTCGTACACATTATCCTTCCAAGACCTTACTTGTAAAAATTCAATGAATTTGTTATTGTATAATACGATCCGTTAGATAGCATAATTCAGTTTTCCAGAAGCTTCAAATAATTATAACAAGGAAAAGTCCCACATTGAATATTATTGTTTCTTTTCTCATTTTGTGGGCTCTACTCCTCACAGTTTAATTGTTTATTTGTAAAAAAGGGATGGCAAAAGGAGGAAGGAAAGAAACCGTAATCTCTAGCAGAAGACAAAACACCTAATCTTAAACACTTGGAAGTTCCAACAATTCATTTTAACTTATAAGTGTATAAGAATTTGAGCATCTAATTCGAAACCGTAAAGTAATAAATTAAGTAGTTTAAGACTCTTATGACGTGTTGTAGCTAAATGTCTTTACATACTAATATTATGTGAAACAACATTTAATAACTCAACATTTTTCTGCATGTTATTGGGTTTCCACAAATATTTGAACATGAACCTACAAGTGTTAGGACGTACTAACCAAAAATGCATATGATACTATATATGAAAGAATTTGACATCCAACTAAGGGTATGTTCGGTACGACGGAAAATATTTTTTATTTTTTACTATTTAATTGTTCAAAATAGTTTCGAAAATGTTTTCTTAGATATCATATTTTCTTGAAATTGGAGGAAAATAACTTTTCTAGAAAAAGTAAGGAAAATATTTTTCTAAAACTCCACCTACCATCACATCTAATCCCAACCCTCTTCAATTTTAATTTTTTATTTTTTTTGGTTTTCTGTGCTACCATCCACTCCAACACCGTCAACCAATTCAAATATTCACGATCAAAAAATATTAGATTCTCTTTCGGATAGGTCTGAAAGGAGAAGGAAAGCGAGGAACCGTGTTAGGTAACATAAGAAGTCAAAGTGAAATAATTTTGCACTATGAAGGACTGAACAGTCAAATGTGGTTAGGAGGAAGGAATTTGCAGGTTTCTCGAGAGGTTGGGGCACTGACGTGAACTTGAGAAGAGTTACAAAAGTACAAACTAAAGTTGATTAGATATGAAGGCATGCATGCCAATATCATCTTTACTTTGTGCGGTAAACAACCCACTAGAGAAATAGTGATTGTCTCATTCATGTGCAATTTGGCCTCCATTCACATTATGATTGCATCTAAAGTGACATTAATCCATATAAATGTGAACACGAAGTCCTTTAGATAAGAGGCAATGTAGATTACGGACAACAGATTCAACTGAACCAATAACTTTTATATATAGCTTACATATATATAAAATTCAAAATCTCAATAAATATAATATTCTAAACGCAAAATTATTAATATACAATAGGTTCAATAGTAAAAAACTATTGGTTTATTATTGGATTCAATAATAATATACAAAGATTAAACCCATCAAATTAAAACCTCAAATTCGCCCCTCCTTTAGATAAAACATAATTTGTCAAGCTGTTTCTGGCTTAGACTCTGTGACTTGTTATTTTGAACGGTTCAAGAAAACAAGTCATTCGTTATCCTACGTGAACGTGAAATGAATGATCAGCCAACGTCACATGGAAATCGAAAGATCAAATCAATCAGTTATCGATGCAATGATAGTTAAAAACAACTGGAGCAATTTTTTACACAACGATAAGTCTTGCCTGATCTTTATTTCGAGAGTCCAGAATCTAAATGTGATTTTTTTAGACTTTAAAGATCAAAATAAGTGTAAAAAAATTAGTGTCCAAAATATATATAGCGTCCTTTAAAAGAGTAATATATATAAAACGTCTTTCATAAAGGTGTTATATCTGATATTTTGACAAGATTGGCAGGTGTAACGCCTTTATAAAGAGTGTTATATATATTTTGTAGGCCCACCAATAACTCTTGTGCACTTAACTGACATAACAATAATTCAAATAGGCATAGCGCCCTTTAAAAGGGCGCTATACCTCAAAATTTGACCACCGGGGCTGGGCATTGCCTTATTTAAAGGCGTTAAGGATTTTGCAAAAATCCATTCGGAAATACGGCCAACTCCTGTTAAATTTTTCTTCTTGTTAAATTCTCAAGCATTTTATCATAATGCCCGAAGAGCGAAAAGTAATGGTTTCATTATATTGGGGGGGTAAGGTTGTAGTGGCGCATAACTCAGTAACCTATAGTTTATTTCCACAGTGTCATGTTAAGTTACCACTTACAATGGAGTACGATACATTGGTATCGTTGTTATGTAAAAAAATAAGTGTGAGCAAACATTCGGTGAACCTTAAAGTAACATGAAGATATCTGTATTTTGTCACTCCGCAAGGGGTTGCTTGTTACGCTGAGTTTAACATCGAGGATGATGAAATTTTGAGTGATTTTTTGAGGATTCTGGATGAATATCGAGAATTTCTTTTGAAAAAAATGTTGGAAATGTACGTGAAGTTTGAAGACGTTCGCAATAATGAGGTTGCGCAAAGCGAGGATAACCCTCAGTCATCGGGTGGTTATGCTGGGGTAGTTTTTGCCGAACAGGTTCCGGCTGAAAGAGTTTGGCCTGATTTAAACTTATCTCCACGGGCGAATGAGGAGCGAGGAAATAATTTCTCTCTTATATTACATAACACAAGACGAGTGGTAAACTTTAATTTTCCTTTGTGTTACGATATTTATTTTTGTTATATTGAATTTGTATTAATACTCATATATTCCACAAGGGGTACTGGCCAGATATGAATTTTACAAGTTATGAACGCACGCCCAGTTGGAATACATGTGGTTCTGGTGTGCTGGATCATGGTGGTCCATCTGGGATCCATCACAACCATTATTAATAGGATAATATCCATCATGGAATGTCAACACATTACGAATTGTGTCCCACAACCTGTGTGCTTCAATGCAGCCTCTGGCCTGAGGCGCATCCCTCCCCCTAGCTACGCTGTCAGGATCATCCTAATCACGTCGCCGTTTTATCGCAGGATGCGCTGCAACATGATCGTCAGTAGTGCTGGCAGGATCGGTAGACGGGGCTATCGGTCCAGTAGTAACCTACAGAAGAATAAGTCAGCTCAGTATATGAAAATATACATATGAAATGTACGTGTTAAGTCACAAAAAATAAATTGTCTTACCATGGTCTCGTCGGGCTCCTGAATATAATCATCTGTCGCAGCCAGGTCAGTATCGCACAAAGCGGCCTCCGTGACGGGCGAGGATGAAGCCTTAATAAGAAAGTTAAAGTTATTTATGAAAAATCAATGAGAAAAAATAAATTTAAATTTAATAATAATACAAACATATATGCGCCTGTGAAATATCCCCAGCACCCCTCGATGATGAGCCATACTCATTCAGCGTCCACTATCCACATCTCAGGTCGGCCGATCTTCAGTAGCGGTTGATGGGCCTGGAAAGTACGCATCCAATCCTCTTCGGTAATGCTCGTGCCCGTGATCAACAATGGATCTGACAGGGTCACCTGCGAAGTCTCTCGAGTGAGCTGCAGTTGAAGGTTGTATAAGAGCATGCTGTTGCGATGTTTGTCTGGCTCATGGAGATCACTCGGCAGATCAGCTCCAACACCTACAACAGGTGCCTCAACTACCCCTTGCTGGGGAACACCTCCTCGCTGCCCCCCCCACAAACCCGTGAGACAACCCTGCCTCGTGAGACACCCCCACCTCGTGGGACACCCCTACCTCATGGGACACCCCTACCTCACTGGTACTTCCTGGAGCACATAAGCAGGGTCGTGTCCTAAGAGCTGATCCTCTTGGGCTCACCGCAGTGTCCGGGTATCCAGCTCTGTAACTTGCCGGCCATAATCGTGCAAAATGGACACTCCCTCACCGGCATGATGTTGCATCTGCTGTCCCAACTGGTGGAATAGATATAGGCCAATAGCCTGCACAACATGTAAAATATAAATTACGGAACTCTAGGTTACATTTATATAAGTAAGAATACCAAATAACATACCAGTGCCTCATGCCGCCCGGCGTATGGAACGTACCGACCGCTAGCTCGATGAATGGGATTCCTGATGAAGAGTCGGGTAACACCACGGTACCAGCCCATATAACCATAAAAAGTATCCGTTCGGCGCGGTGAAGGGGGTGGAATCAGGTAAGTCGCCAGTCCCAAGTATCGATCTGCGCCTCTAGCCATGCCACATATGCATCGTTCACCCTGGAACAATCATCCCGCTGGTAATGTGTGGGTCTGACAGGTAGGCGGTGTCTGTACAAGTTGCGGACAGCCAAACTGGAGAAGTACCCGCTATGTGGCATGATGATCCACAATATCAAGGCACATTAACGGGACGGAAGAGCTCCAAATAAGTCGGCCGGCCGAGCAATAATCGGGCAAGCCAGCTATGAGCTCGTCGTTGTATGGAATCCAGATGAACTATTAAGTAACAACAGAAAACGTGAGTATACCCAACACATGTGAAGCTATTCCAAGTAAACTTACGTATACGTTTACCTGTGCGCCCTCCAGCAAATCCAACAAATTACTGCATAGGGGGAGATTATGTCGAGCTTCGTACTCTCGTGAATATCCCCGCGGATAACCTACCTCATACCTAGAGAGAGAAACGGAGGTGGTACATCTGGAGGTAATGCTGGCAGAGGTAGTTGCAATTGTAGGAACCGCTCCCAAGCCCAAACCTAACATACAAAGTTGACGTAAAATTTAAGATATATTTTTACTAGCTATGTTATAATGAATAGAATATTCGAAAATGTTGTCACCTGTAGCAGCGGCAAAAATCCAGCAACCTCACACTAGGTGCCCATGCTTGTCCGGCGCATCTGCCTGTACAAGTAGGCGAAAACAGCAGTACCCCAGCTGTACTGGGGTAAATCATCTAGCCGCTCAAGATGATGAAGAAATCTCAAGCTGAATAGGTTCCCCGAAGTGTTTGGGAACAAGACCCCTCCAAACATAGGGAGTAACAGCAACCTCGTGTACCGGTGAATATGCAGATCCAGTGTATTGCCAGTGATGTCAGGGTGCAATATATCCAAATTCTCTCGAATAGTCGTCAACTGCAGACGACTGGCCCCAGCCTGTGCAGTCTCATCCTGTGGCCTAAAACCAGTGAGCTGCTGCAGCATGTCCAGGTACTGCCCACGTGTCATCTCTCTCATGGCCTGCGGTAGATCAACGTGGTGTCCATCAAAGGGAAACTCATATAAAACCTCCACGTCATGCAGTGTGATGGTGGCCTCGCCAATGGGAAAGTGGAATGTGTGCATCTCCGGTCGCCACCACTCTATCAGGGTTGTGATCAAAGAACAATCGAGTTGCAGCCGTCCGATCTCCAAAATCCTGTAGAAACTCGTATCCTGCAGGTGTCTGACTACACGGGGATGAAGAACTTTTCCCTTTAGAAAGTCCCACATGTCGTCCACTCTCCTGACGAGGAGAGTCTGGGTCAGTAACTATCCCTCCCATATGTGGGCGGACTTATAATCGCCCTGTAACAATAATAGCTCATCGCTGGAAGGTCTGAGATGCATAGGCGGCACTCCATGTTGTATACTGTAAATTAAAAAACATTAATTACATGTCTGCTTGTAAATTAAAAAATTAATTTTTATAATTATATAATATTAATTATTAAATATTCACATATGGGTTTCAGGCTCGATATTTGAACCCCAGTAGCACCAAGTTATCCTGAATTCTTGTATGTGTTAGTTTCACAAAATTATATGCTTATTTGTAAATTAAATAATTAATTTTTATAATTATACAATATTTAATTATTAAATATTCACATATGGTTTCCAGGCTCGATATTTGAGGCCCAGTAACACTAACTATCCCGAATTCTTGTATGTGTTAGTTTTATTATTTTACATGTTAGTTTTATAATTTTATATGTTTGTTTGTAAATTAAATAATTAATTCTTATAATTATACAAGATTTAATTGGATAAAATTTGTGTTCGATTTATCAATTATTTTGACGTATTTTTGATTATAATAGATACCTAAACTACATGGATACTACGCTAAAATGCACTACATTTTACTACGCTAAAATGATACTATATTACTAGTCTTTAAGCAAATAAATAATCTAAACAAAATAAAAATAATAAATAAATTTAATCACAAAACAGTCATGAAAATACATATAAAACAGTAAAAGTAACTTATTAACATTTTTTTTAACAAATAATAATGATTTCTCAATTTGTACATATTTTTTTAGCACACGAATATCTTAGTCTGGATAAAAATACATACCAGTTTAATCGCAAAAAAAAAATATGGAACACATTAAAAAACTAATATGCATTATTTATATGAGTTTCGACAAAAACTAAATCGGAATACCTCAATTTATGCTTTTTGAAAAGTTGAACATTGAATATTTGAGTCCGAATCAAGCAACCCACAACAAGAGAAGTGTAGGCTAGGATGTGAGACCGACACTCTTTACTTTTTGCTGGACGGGTAGGGTCTACTCGAGTTTTTTAGGCTCGTTAGCGGGGGCGCTTTTTTTGAATAAAAGGGAGGGAGTGGGGGGGGAGGTAATTTATTTTGTAACGGGGGGAAAGGGAAGGGACGGCTTATATGAAGGTGAATAGCGCGGTTTATTAAGGCGCTATACGTCCATGTCTTATCAGCTTCAGATATAACATCATTTTAAAGGGCGCTATATGTAATTTAGTCACTATTTTTTTTCAAAAAGACTACATTTAGGTTTTGGACTCTTTATTTCGACACACTGTCAAAAAAAGATTTTTAATATTTTTCATAAGTTGCGTGACGTAAGTCAACTATGAAAATAAAATTTGTTTTCTTGAGAATCTTTCAAAATTAACAAATAATTTACGTTATTTTTATGGCCTTTACTTGCCAAAAAATACGCATGTTTGTTCGCAACAACATGCTTTTACATCATAGAGAGTACTAAATTAGCGGCTATAAAATTCCAACTCCCATTAATTATAGGTTGGGGTATACATGGAGGGGATTACTTCAGTTTTTAATAAAATCTAACAATATCGGTTTTTTTAATTTTTTTTGTTACATGAATATTATTTTAATTTTATTTTGTTATAATTTTGATAAGTAAATATATGTGTAGTAAAACTTAGAAAAACTGACAATTATATGATCAATTAAAAATTCTTATGGGAGAATTTTCTTAGTAACACATGATAGTTATTGTTTTAATCGTCTAACAATAATTATTCGTTGATGTACAATTTCAAAGTTAACCGAATTTAATAATTAAAGATAAAATCAATATGATACCTAAATAACGATACGTTCTATTTAATTTTAAATTATCGAAATGCCATTTCGTATTCGAAAAAGATATAATAATTTAATTGATCTTGACATATGAATATGGAAGAACAAAGAGATTGACGCATTTCAATAACACTTGATAAGAAATTGATGATACAACCCGTTATTTAAAGTAAATAAGAGTGGAGCACTTCATATTCTATTAAATATTACATCCCATAAGAGAATCTCAATCTCTAGATATTTTTAAAAAAAAATCTATATAAAGTCTTAAAAGTATATACAAAAATTATATATTTATATTTTTGTTTAGTTCAGGCCTTTTTAATCAATACCAAACCAAATCAAACTAGACCCAATCGAGTATTTTTTAATTTGTTTGCTTTTGCTTTTGAGTTTGGTTCGGTTTTCCGGTTTAATTTGAACAACCCTAATTACAAGTTCAATTTTAACGTAACCGCTCGCTTGGATGGTTGTTACTTGTTGTATTGTATCGTATTGTTATTTTAAATACAATATTTGTTTCGATTGTTACTTAAATTTTATCGTATCATATTGTTAAAAACATCGTTATGTAACGACGAAAAGTATTATTTTATGGAACGACCAATTTGGTGTGGCTGCATTGTTTCCTTATTTTTTTTTCTCTCATCTTGTCCTTCCTTATTATTAAATAATCGTATTTTATCTTTTATTCTACTCTTTATATAATAAATCTACCTCGTGCCTTATTTTTTTTAAATAATATTGTAAGTTTATTCCTCATATTGTTGGTATCAGGGGCGACTTCACTCTTGGCGAAGCAGTGTCACGCGACACCGCTTCGTCGAAGTTGTTTACTAAATATATGTATTAATACTGTGAGGAAACTAATAGACTATGTGCTTGATTTTGCTCTAAAAGGTGTATGGTTAAAAATTGTGATGAATTAGAATTGAATCCATGACCTTTTCTAACTTGCAACTCAACAAACTATTAGACTATGAATATTTCTCTCTCTATAAATTTTGACACCGCTTGCAAAAATTCGTGTGTTCGCCCCTGGTTGGTATATAATATCATGAATGATGACAAATAATATAATTTATATAAATATTATATTCATTAAAACGATATGATAGAATACAATACAATACAATACTATATGAATCATTTGAAACGATATATAACAACTATCCAAACAAGTTATAAATGACAAAAGACAGAATATTCCACCAGCACTCTATCGTCGTGTCGCAAAAAGTAAAGGAAAACTATCTCTTTTTCTATTGGGTGGGGAGGATTTCCTTGTAATTTATTAAGGAACTCAAAAAACTTGCTAAATTGCTACCAAATTATTGGTTACTTCACATTAGAATAATTGAGATTCATGTTTTTCAATTTTATAGCCATATTTTAATTTATAATTAACTAGCCCAAAAATAATAGGCTAAAACTCAACATCCAATTAAAGTAGGTTCGCAAAATTACTATTTAATTCTTAAAAAGGATTCCTCAAGCATTTAAGTTAATATTCGAATCAGTATTGGGACTCAAATATTAGTTCAACAAATAAAATCCATTTGGGTGGTGAAAATTAGATTTTTAACAAGCTTAAACATGTGAGTTTAAATTCCGAATTTATTTTTGAGAGAAATTTGTAGTGAGTGTTATTTAGACTTGTTAGAAATAGTATAAGGAGGTTGTACATAAAATTTGAAGTCATTTCATGGAGATTTGGACTGGTTTTGAACAAGATTGCAACTGAAAATCGTGGAAGAAGTTCGTCTACAGACGCTTGTATAAATGTGTATAATAGTGTATAAGATTTGTTTATACACTCATATACACTATTATACAAGATTATACATACTTATACAAAAAACTGACTTCGTCTTCTTCCTTGCGTCTTCTCTGAAATTTAATTCAAATCTTGCTCAAATCTACTCCAAATCACTTCAAATTTTAATTTTGAACTTCTTTTGATATTTTCAATCAATTGGAACAACACCCAATCCAAAAAACTAACAAAATAAAATAATCCATTTTCGAAAGCAAAGCTTTGAATGGTTTTCAATGGTGGACTTCTACTTTTCAATTTTCTTACATTGCAACCAGGTGACACAAGAAGAGAAGTAGAAAATATACAACCCCTTGAAGGATATGTCGAGGATGTGAGAAGAAGAGAGCGAAAGTAATGTTATAAGAACACAAATTTAATTTCATAGCTTTTAGAAGCAATGGTTGTAAGAACACATACATGAATTTGCTAGTGCTTTCAAAATATGTACAATATGGGCTAGCATGAATAAACCTTAAAAACATGAGTCATTTTTTATTATAGTGTGAAGTCATGTGTATTTTCTTGTAATTCTATCTTAAATTAACAAAATTAAACGTCATGGTAAGACTTCAAGTCACAAATTGACCATATTAAAGAGACCAACAAGATATGTCTTGAACCTACCTTTGGAGGATTAGGATATTATTTTATTTTGTCATTATCTTAAAATTTCAATAAAATTACAGAGGGAAGAAGAATAATCAAAATCCAAGTAACTAGATCGAATATACAAAAGAATAATAAGGGCCCGTTTGGCCATATTTTTTTTTCTTGGAAAATTTTACTTTTTTCCGAAATTTGTGCTTGGCCATGAAAATTTCAAATTTCAAATTTATTTGAAGTTAAAATTTTGGAATTATTCGGATTTGAAATTTTTTAAAAAAAAAATTCAAAATTTTCACTCCAAAATCACTCACAAAAATTCAAAAATAGCTACAAATTATATTCTTGTCCAAACATAACTAATAATTTTCAAATACTAAATTCACTTGAAATTTCTTTTTCACCCTCTCCTAGAATTTCACATTTCTTATGTCCAAACGTCCACTAAGATTCAAACTTGTATCACTTTAAATCATATCATAACATAATTACTTTTTTTAGATACATTTTACGCAACCGTTTATTCATTGTAGCAGTATTTTCGAAGTTATCCATCTATCATGACTCAATGAACAAAAGAAGAATGGAAAAACGAAAATGAATAAGCAACTAGGTATGCCAAGAAACAGATCATACTTTTTAATAAGTAGATCAATTTCCATTTCTTATTCTCGTATATGTACATGTTCATGCATTACTCAAATACAACGTCTAAACTTGTCCAATAAGTAAAACTTAGGCAAAACCTATAATTAACTACAACTATATATATGTGTACTAATCAAGTAGCTACATGCTCTATTATTATTGCAACTAACCACAAGTTTCTTAATACTTCCTTTCCTCAAGTTCATGAACCTCAGAATAAGGCTTAATTCCATCATCAATTTCTAATCTAGTCTTATACTGATATCGACGAGCAATGTATATGAACCAGAACAAGTTCAACACTCCTAATCCTGCAATTAGGTAGTAGTAATTCTCAACTCTACCTTCATTAATATCCTTAGTTAACCAATCTGGATGTCCATGTCTCCCTGTAGTATTATGCAAAATGTTTACCAATAAACTGCTTAAATAACTTGCTCCAGCAACTGTGCAAGAAAACAAAGAATTAGCCACACTGCTCATATTCTCAGGAAATTCCTTGTTGTAAAACTCAATTTGGCCAATAATGTTAAAAGCCTCAGCAAATCCCATTAGTATTAATTGTGGAGCTAACCACATTACTGTAATAGGTGCAATTCCATCTCCACTACCATGCATTATAGCTGAATTCCTTCTCACTTTTTCAATTTGTCCTGCTACTACCATAGACAAAATTGAAAAAACCATCCCAATTCCAATTCTTTGTAACAATGTGATTCCACCTTCAATTCTTGTGATTTTTCTAATGGATGGAACGATGACTCGGTCGTAGATTGGTAACCATATACCTATTGTGATCATCGATATAACAGAGAGTGTACCCGCTGGGATTTGAAATTTGGGGCCGAGATGACGGTCCATTTTTAGAGCTTGTGATATTGTGAATGTGCCTTGTTGTGCCATGGCTGTGAAACATATGATACCTGTTGCCCAAACTGGAATTATTTTTAGAAGACATTTTACTTCTTCTATTTGTTGGATACTGCATAATCTCCGGGTATTTGTAGGAGTGCCATTAGTATTAATTTCACCCTCCATCACTATAGCCGCTTTATTCAAAGACCTGAATGAAAATAGTATTAAGTGAGAATTTACAACATTTTATTTGGAAAGAAAATATGCCACCTTATAATTTAACCTACTACAGAAGATTAGTTACTTTATACTAGTTGGATTTCAGGTAGTCTAACAATAGTACCAATAATTCTATTTTCACTAGAGATTATTATTGTTTTTCCTACTGTGCTTAGTTTAGAAATAGTTACTAATGTGGATGGTCTTCCTCAATTTCTGGAACCTAACGTTTAACTTACTATAATTCTAGTTTTGTGTATGGTCCACCATTTACCCAATTTTAATATTCCAACTAAACAGAAACATCCAAAATTCTAAAAGTGTCCCAAATAGGAACAGCGCAGAAAACAAAGACGTGCACACATTGAATAAGAAGCCAAAAGTGTAATTTTCCAGTTTTTGGATGCTATCTATTGATAGTAACTTCAAAATTGATACGTTCATAAATTAGCAAATAAAAGCTACCACTAATTAGCAAAAATGTCTACTTCAAGATTTCTTCTAGTCTACGTCAAGTTTAACAACTTACATATTTTTAAAACATTTCAAAAGCTGTATCTAGGTAATCAATCAAATAAAGTATATATTAAACCAATAATTGTATCAGAGAATATGCATCACCTGTACTTATTGGTTAAAGGGAGTTTCTTCACAATGGACCCTTTGGGTAACGGGGGATCATAGAAAGCCCCGTTACTTTCCCTCTCATCTGGAAGCTTAAGTTTACGTTTTTTGTGCATCGCAACAAAAACCTGAACGATGCTCGAGAAAATACTTCCTTCGGGCTTCACATAAACGTACACTCGTGTCCCGATATAAAATAGAATGAGAGACAAGAACATGAGCACTGTAGGAATACCAAAACCTATTACCCAACTCACAGAATCTTGAATGTATACCACCAGAGTAAGTGCAATAATCAGAACCACTGTAAATGAAGTGTAATACCAATTAAAGAAGCTAGCAATTCCTTTTCTTCCTTCATCTGTTGTTGAATCAAATTGGTCAACACCAAATGGGATGCTACAGGGCCTAATTCCACCAGACCCAATGGACAAAAATCCTAGGCCCATTACTAAAAAGCCCATTTGTGATTTGTTTGGGCCCTTGCATTGTTGCCCCACTTTTGGATTGCAGGGAGGTGGGTGCAGCTGAGGCAACCAAGGTATGAAGGTCAATGTCAGCATTCCCTGTCAATAAAAGCAAACAAGAGTTTGAGATCATTAGAAAACCTAAACTTTTGGTCGAAAGATTTTGAGTGACCTAAAACAACTTTCGAGAATTTGAGCGGAAGTGGCTATAATATGACATGTAAACATATAGAGCTTAAGTTCGATATATAGTGAGAAAAATATTTATATTATTAGGTCATTTAAAAGGTTATAGAAAAACATTTACAATAAGCATAATGAATAATCAATCAATCATTGCATGATAAGATTCATTGCTTTTTTATGTGAACTATCATTGCATACAGTGACAGAGCCACATGCACTCAAGGGGTGTCAACCGACACCCCTTAATCGAAAAATTACATTATATCGTTAGGTAATTTTTTTTTAAAATATATATAATACTAAGTATTGACACCCCTTGATTTCTTGGTGAGTACATTTTGATCCTCCTCAGTGAAAATATTGACTCAGTCCCTTATTGCATACATGATAGCTATTGACCAAAGCCACAGGAAAGAAACATAATTATTTGGCGATAAGGAGTTTGAGACCACTATGACGTCAAGTCTCAACCTAAATCAAAAGCATGCCTTAATAATTCTAGTTAATTATTGCTTAGGCTTTTTTTCCTTTTAGGGAAAACTGACTTTTTGTGCATAATTGCGTGGCATATCTTTAAAAAATCATTGTGGTTACAACTAATTAATACTATGTCCTATCTTCCGGCGGAGGCCTACCCGCACAAGTGGTGTAACTTTGATACCGTTTAGTTTTATAAAATTAATTAACTATATATTTATAATTTTTTTTTTTAAAAAAAAGCATATATATATGACATCTTTTCAGAAATAATTTTACAAAGTAAATATTGTTTTAGGATATGAACTAAAGGTCTTAAAACTTCTCAATTCATACCTAAAAGACATGATAGAAGTGGAATTGTGACAATAAATGCTTATCTACATATGTCACTATTTCTGAGCATAAGCCTTGGAAAATGCAAATCACGAGGTATTGATGATAAAGTAAGGTAACAAAATAACAAAGGGCAAAGGGACCCATGAAATAAATGTTTATCAGAAATTAAAACAGCAGAAAATGCACGTACGTACCATCATTTCAAAAACGGAAGCAAAAGCAATAGTCCAAAACCGACCGATATATGCATCGGAAAGGAAAGCACCGAGCAATGGTATGAAATTAGTAACGCCAGACCATATATTTAGAACATTGGAGGCAGCCACTTGATCCATATGAAACACTGTTAATAAAAACTGCATGAAGTTTGCCAAAAGCCCTACTGATGCTAATCTCTCAAATGTCTCATTTCCTGCCATATATATATATATATATATTTAACAAATTAAACAACAATAACTTCAGCTGCAAACTACGAGTTTACATCTGAAAAGACAAATATAATGACTACTATATATATATATCATTCTGAGATTTTTCTGTGCATGCCCTTTACTTAAACACGTATTAACAGTGTTTTCAGCGAAGGGATTCAATTGATTTCCTTCAACAATTAGCTATGCTATTATCGGTACCTATATATGAAATAATAAGTATCTCCTGAAATAGTCGAGGTAACCCGAATACCATTACCTAGAACATAAGGCATAGCCCTCCATCCACCATGTTTTCTCCTGCTTGTTTTGGACGGAGAATCACTGGTGCAGCTTTGTTTTTCCTCGTCATAGATACCATTTTCAGGCGATGGCAATGATAAATTTAAAGATGATGACATTTTCGTCTGGTCATTCTTGTCCTCCATAATGATCTCTTCTTTAATTTGTGTTTTCCTAGCTAGTTTCTTCTTTCTCTTTACTACTTCAATCTTAGTATTTATAGACTAGACAACATATATATGCATTGTGGAAATTCAATGGCGTGTATGGTTTTAGACATGTGGAAGGTGCAACTTAGATAGATAATATGATTGTGTGGCTGACGCATCTTGTGTAAGGTAGACTGATATTTAAGAAGCACCACCTTTTCTTATATGTACCTTTATTTTAAATTTTAGCTTAAATACATTCATATAGTGTAGAAAAATGTACTTCTTGCTATGTTATTTCGTTTTTAATTTTATATTTTCTGGATCGATTAATTAATCGTTATGTTTTAACTGATATGCTAATATAAAAATAATTCACACTACAAGTATATTGAAGTATAATTTTCATCGAGCGGCAGATAGAATTCTTTGCAGACCAATTTATACATACGACGACGTATTAAAGGTGATAGAATAATATTGTTGTTACGATCCACGGAGATTCAACCTTTTGCCGCGACGCTCTGATTTATCAAAACAAAAGAGTGCATTAGGGAATGCATTTTGCCATTGGAAGGGTACTACATGTGACAAAGCTATGAATTTATTCAAGGGTATTCAAATTTAAAAGAAGTGGAGAAAAATATTTCAAAAAAGACTATTCAATATATATTATATACTTTTAAAATATAATATTTTATTTATATACACCGTATAATTTTTCGACGAAAGATGTCAACTTACGGACCTTGTTACCATGTGGCATCGCCACCGGCTACCACAGCTAAATATGAGTGACTGAGGAAATATTTATAATAATAGCAACCACTGGTACTGCTACGCTGTTAAAGACACTTTGTTTTTACTCGCCCGATTTCACATAACCATCCCCATCAGACGCGGCTTCGCCGATATTTTACTGCAATTTGAATTTGAATTTTTTATAATTTCTAAAGATTCATTGTTAAGTCATCTACACCGACATAATAGTAAAAAGAAGAAAGGTACGTACATTATTATGTCATTTAACATATTATAGTAGATCAGTTAATAATGTTATTACATTTTCAATTAATGCATATCACAACACTCTTGAATTTGATAAGTTTATGTTATGTATGATTTTTTTAAAATCATTCTAAACTCTCAAATTAGGAAGAGACTTGTTCCTAAACTTATTAATTATTCTTTTGTTGCTCTTTCAGGTGCTAAACACCTTAAAAAATGAATGAATTACAAGACTAGACAACTTGTCATACACCTAGCAACAAAATGTCACGTTAACGAGAAATCAATGCAAGTATGCGCCTACTTCCCATTATCATACATTTTGATTAGAACCAATTGATTATGATACAACAAAAGTTTACCGCACTTTTGGGTCCAAACACTTTGAACCCCTCAATCGTGCAGTTCAAATATCAAATTGATTTTTTTACGAAATAAATAGGAATTCTATTCCTATTATAAAAATTGAAAGTGCTAAGAAAATGCGACTTTTAACCATTATGCTACTTCAAACGACACTTAAACATACTACACTGTTAGTATGTCTAAAAAGTTTCAATACCTAAACTCATTTGAAATCTGTTCTAGCAGGCAGAACATGTCAACTTGAAGTTGTGCGAGGTATGGCGGATTAAAAGGGAAAGAAACCCCACATGAAAGAGAGACGAAGAGAAAGATGAAGATGAGAAAATGAGTCGGTCAATTTTGTTTTGACCAATCTGTCTCTTATTTCTAATTGTGGGCCTCTATATACATGTACAATTGTGAATTAATAGAACTGAAAATAAAAGGAGATATTTACATACCAAAATACAAAGAATTGGGCCGCCTCACTTAATGGGCCTGCTGATTTCCTTTATTAGATTGGACTGGAGATACATCTAGGTTAACACCTCCCACAAGCTGGAGGGTGAAAACACACGAAGCTTGCAGAGAATCCCATGATGAAGTAGAGGATCAGAAAGAGCCTTAGTTATGATATAAGCCAGCTGTTGAGCACTGGAGATAAACTGTAAAGAAATCAACTTAGAACTCAGACAAGTGCGCACTTAATAACAATCAATTTCAATGTGCTTTATGCGTTCATAGAAGACTGGATTTTTGGTTGTCACAGAAAATGGGAACATGGCTGGAGATAGGCAAACCAAGATCACCCAGGAGCCTAGTCAGGAAAGTGACTTCAGCTTTCACCTTGCGGAGAGCCTATACTCAACCTCAGCTGAAGATAAAGATATTGTTGGCTATTTCTTGCTCTTCCAAGAGACAGGGCCACTACCAAGGGTAATGTAATAACCAGTGACTGACTTGCGAGAAATGGAGCAAGCTGCCCAATCAGAGTCTGAATATGTCACGATCCAAATTCCAACTCAGGTCGTGATGGCGCCCAACACCGAAGTCGGGCAAGCCAACATCGGTTTACTAGCGAGATTTCTTTACTTATTTAAATATTTAAGTATTTGTCAAATTTAGATTTAGAAATCATTTAAATAAAACGGTCAAGTGAATGCAACTTGGTTAAATGAACTCAAAATATCGTTTCCATCATATGTGGTATAGCAAAAATATTAGAAAACCCACTACATGTGCCAAGACCTAGTGTCACAAGTCCACAGGCGACTAGTGGAGTATACAAAGTAGACAAAATAAATATACA